>PVJH01001668.1:0-197766 GCA_004026705.1 Nesogale talazaci | reverse complement strand
CTCCCCTGGCACTTAATGAATATTACAGACTCCTATAGTCTTCCAAGCCAGCTATGATTTCTGATCAACTTGTTATAGTGAAGATCTCTATTTGACTCCACCCCAGCCTACTCATTTTTATTGCTTCCATCAGACTCTACTCCGTGACTCCACTTTCCCTCTTTTTCTACAAGTATCTCTGTTGTATTTTCTCACATGGTCAGGGAAACAACCCGAAAGCAATGACCCTTGTGCCACCATTCCAAATGCTACTCGAGTACTCTACAGTGTTCCAGGATCCAAAATTAGGTTTTTAATATCAGCCTCAGACCACAAGCTGCATTTTCCCTTGATATATGACATGGAATAAAACAATTATACAGAAATTAATTCAGGAAACATTGGGAGGGGGGTTAGGTTTTTAAACTTTAAACCTTCAGAAATATTTTCATTATAAAATACAACTCTTACCCATCCAATTAATAATCTAGATAAGATCATTTCCAAGGCTTTAATTTGGACAACCTGAGTCGGTCATGAAATTTGGAGGGTAATTTATTGTACTGTTACTATCAGCAGCCTGCCCATTCTTTAACTGTCTGTTCTTTGAGGGGACTTCCCTAAGCTATTCAAAATTTTCACAGATTTTTCTACTGTGTTTGACATTGGGAGCAAAATAAGTTGATTGTTCGGAAGCCCTGGGATTCTTTGGGGAGAAAACGGATATTTAGAGCAGTGATTCAGGGACAATGACTGCAGGGACCTGGGAGTAGGAGGTCATGGTCGAACAAGAGACAGATGGCATTAATTTGCATCCTGACTGGTGGTTTGAGGAAATATTATTTACATATATAAAAAGGAGTTCCTTCAGGGACTTGAGGTTTTTCACAATCAGTTATTAAATGTTCATTTGACTCATTCACTTCTTCATTCACTTATTCAACAATGACTTCTCAAGCTCCTCCTGGGTGCTGGACACTGAAGATATATGTGAGGGGTTAAAGCAAAGGTAGTCTGACACTCATAGATTGCAAGAACCTGGTTGCTGTTGTTTTAAGGTGAACTTTTAAAATTTTAACAATTTTAGATTTAGAGGGGAAGAAAACAAATATAGCATAGTCTATATTTTCTATACCCAGGTCCTCTTATTATTCATATCTTACATCAAGAATTTAATTTCTTTTCATTGTTCCATTCAACTGATTTTGACTCAGAGTGACCTATTAGATAGAGATTTCAAAGACTGAATATTAGGAGTGAGTCCACCAGATCCTGCCATGGTACTGGAATTTGCAATGTTTTGGTGAGTAGTCAAGAATGGACACTAATATTTCTATATTTTATTGCACTTAGTGGACATTAAAACACTATGATTAAGCCCACATACCATTCAATTTTAAGAAATGATTGGATGCACATACACTATAGTCACCAAATTTTATCCGGGATACTACAAACTACATTTTCACTTAATCATCTGTTTCCTAGGGTCATCTGGACTATGACATTTCCCAGTCTTCCGTGTTGTGAATGACTTTGTCCTTTGTTGAAGTCATGGCCGTCTTCTTCTGTCACTTTCCAACATTGGAAGGAATGCCTATGGGACAGTTCTAATCTGTTCTACAGGTTTGCTTTCAGTCAAAATTGACTCCACAGCAATGGATGTGGTTAGAGATATGTTAGAATGCTTCTCAGGTGGGAGTCATCCACTGCATTTCTCTTAGCTGGGCTGGGGTTGTGGGTTTTGAAGAGAAAGACCACACCGGTAGACTGACCTTTATATCTTCTCAAGAGTGCAAACTGTCAACATGATTTATTGCAACTGACACTAACTTTGATCATGTGGCCAAGCTCCTTTATCAGGTTTTTCTACTGTAAAGTTATGTTTTCCTCCTCTCCATATGATAGCTTTAATAGGAGTAACTATAATCAGTTTTTTTTCTATAAAGTGAGATGATAAATAAGTAAGGGAAGTAGAAGGGGTTATGAAAACATACATGGGTATGATGCAATGTATCTCATGGGAACAGAAAACTTCACTCTTACAAAATCAGCCTTAAAGGTAACCAAACAAATCAAAATTAATAACCTCAATAGGAATACAACTTCATTGCTTGGTTTTGGCATTTTATGACTTTATTTACAGAAACCTTACAAAACTACTTTACTTGAGAGTTCAAGAAAGGATATTTTCTCAACAGGATTTTAATGGGATATTGTCTTTCCCAAACCACCACTCAAGTCCAAAAATGGTCTTCCAATGACAAGTTTAAAATTATTTGAATTGTTGAGGGTATGAACATAAAAAGCAGAACCAATAACAGATTCCAAGAATAAAAACTCCCAAGGTTTGAGTAGCAGCACTGAGAGTTAGAACAAATCCACAAAAAGAATACAGCAATTGTAAGAAAGAAGAGAGACTATTGTAAGAAGAGAGCATAGGAAAATAGAGATGATTTACCTATTAGTTATTATTAGAAAAATTCATACCTCACAGATATTTAAAAGTTAGATGGAAAATGACTTTTAGTTTTATAGTAGTTTATTTCTCCTAAGACAGTGTGATCTTTAAGGTTTGGGGTTAAACTTGCTGGACCAAAATTCTCAGAGGTTGGCAGTTAATATCTAGTCATTTCACATGATTAGATCTAACACAAAGTGCTTACCTTCATAAGAAGATCTGTTAGGTTCAGTTGAATCAATTACAAAGAACTTTCCTTGCAGCTATTTCTGGCCTGCTTTGAATATAGGTCGATGCTGTGGACAATCTGCTTGATGTTTGCTGATTCTAGATTATGTGTGGCTCACTGACATTAAAGCTTTTCAGCTGGAGCCAAAGGTCTGCAGGATTGTCTGCTGACCCTGGGATCTGTGAAGTGTCTACCATCTAATTTATCCACCAAGAAGCCATAACCATGCTATCTCTCTGACAATCTTACATATATTAGCCCTAGCAGCTATAAAAGTCAGATTAGGACTCCTGGCTACCATCTAACAGATGTACTTGGAAATTACTCAGATTTAAACCTTTTTTTTTTATATCACATATGTTGCTGGGTTTGCTTCTCTAAAGAAGTCAGCCTAAGATAAATCATATAAATGTATATGGATCAATAAGAAAAATGGCAAAATTTGAAGAAGACCCCCCCACAAAAAAAAGCAAGGGAAAAAAAAGCAGGCAGAGATTTCATAATACACCCTGTTTTTCCAGATAAATATTAAGCAACTCACGCTGAGCTAGTGCACCCAGTGGCATCACCTGGGAAGGTTCTCTCTGGTCATAGTGAATTTTTTTTTTGTAAAGCAGTTTGACATGAACTTTGTTTTCTGTAACGGCCAATTTAAGGGAACAACATGTTACAATAAGAGTACAGTGTGAGGCAGTGAAATTTGGTTTACTGGTCAAGAATAATGCCTCAGACTGTTGTGATGTTGAATTCAGTTTATAAGGACAGCACTATGGGAAAAACTCAAGTGGAGGAGAGTGTTTTCAATTTTCTAATAAGGTGAAATATCAAGTGAAAATCAATCTCATTCTGCATGTCTGCCAACTTCCAGATCAGATGAAAGTGTCAACTTGCAGTGTATATGGAGTTCATTCCACCCTGTCGTATTATTAATCAAGCTTTCTATTTAGAGGTTCTGAAAAGATAGTATAAAAATTGTGCTACAAATAGGCCTGAATTGTAGCAGACAGGGGAATGGCTTTGCCACCACCACAATGTACCTGTTCACACAGGCAACTAATTGCAGCAGTTTTGGGCGACAAACACCAAGCCTCTTTTGCCCCACATACTTTACTCACCTGATCTTGCTCCAGGTGATTTCTTTTCATTTCCATGAATGAAGAAAGACACAAAAGGACAGTGATTAGATGACATAGAAAAGATGAAAAAAATATATGAGGGAGATACTGTCAGCCATCTGTTTTGTGTTAGTCCAGGTAGACTAGAGAAACAAATTCACAAATATAAATATGTATATAAGATAGTTTTATATAAAGGGTAATTGTACATTAAGAAGATATCCTATCCCAGTCCAGTCCAAGGTAATGTCTGATATTAGCCCATATGTCTGATACCAATTTATAAAATCTTCTTTTTTTTTTTATAAAATCTTCTTAAGACTCACAAAACACATGCAATGAGACCAAATGTAGAAAATTCAGTGGGTAGAAAGTCTTTGGATCCAGTGGTGTTGTAAGCATCACCTCACTGACAGGAGTCTCCGCCTGACTTCTCTAGGTCCAGGTATCTGGCTACAGCAGGGAAGATTCCTACAGTTTGTCCTCAGGGAGGCAGCCTTGTCTCCTCTCAGGCAGTGAGTGCTATCAATAGAATATCTCCAAGGGAATGAACTAAGATAGATAGTGTCTCCTACCCAGAAGAAGAAAGTTCAGAATTTCAAAGAATTCTTATGAGAAGGCCATGCCCACACAGAGGTCACGTTGGCTATTTCTGTATTGACAGGCTAGACCACACCTACACTCTTAATCCTCAAATTTACACCATATTAGGTGACTATCACAGTCTAGAAGAGTCTGAAAAATGTTTCCAAGAATGGAATTGCAGATTTCATAAATATTTTAAGAGTACTTAGAAGGTGAGAAAGTTGTTTTTTCAAGAAAAAATTAAATAGATACCTTTGAAAACAAATTCCATTTTGGGTTTTTTTTTGAGGGGGAGGTGAGTACTACCTTGTATAATATCAATGAGCAAGGGCAAGGTGTACTCCAAGAAACAGAGAAAAAATACCACAATAAACATCTCTATTCTCTGGGGAGATTAGCATAATCTACTAAATTAGAACGTTAACTATAAACAATGCTATTAAAATAACCCATTACCTTTAAGTTGAATCTCTCCAGAACAGAGTAGAACTATTCCATAGGAGTTTCAAAGCAAAAAATCTATATAGAAATAGAGTGACAAATCTTTCTTGCATGGAGTTATTAGTGACCTTCTGTTTTGAAGGTGCACTTAGCCACTGTCTAATATAATTTGTTATAGAAACTTGAGAAATAATGCCTCTTAAAAGATAAATATCAAATCCCAAGGGATCACATAATGAAGCACCATAAGTCACAACATCTTCCATTTATATTCTTAATCGATCTTCTCTGTTACCCAGTTCTTCATTTATAACAACGCATTTTTCCTTCAAATTCAGCATACCTGTCTTAACTCATAGGGTTTTGAAACAATAGGGTCACTAAGAGTCTGAACTGACTTTGATGCTGGCCTTGGTTCTTATTTGACACCTCGGCACTTGTAAGAGGTATAGTTAAAGCCTTTGACATTCACGATACTCTGGTGTCATGACTCCCATACAGCCCTTCCCCTTGCATTTTGTTTCTCTATTCATGTTTTCTGATTCATGGCTTCTATCCTTGCCTTCAAATGAAAGCTCCTGTCCCTGTCATGGAGGCTCGGCCTCAGCTACTCGTTTAAAACTATCTTCAAGTGTAATCATAAAGCATGTGTACGACTCTAGTTCTGAATCAGTTCCAACCTGCAAGTCTTCAGCAGCCAGGCACGGTTCACTAATGATGACAGGTTCTGTGGCCAATACTAGAAGTGAAATCACAGGATTACTAACTGTGAATGAAAGATTCATTTAATTTTGATAAGCCATACATTATTTGGTTTATCAGAGTTATAGTAATACTACATTCTAAGGTTAAAAGAGAATTGAACAAAATAATAAATGCAATCTGAATAGCCCAGCATCGGAAATTAATAGAAACCAAGAAGTTGCAGAAGTTGTTGTTGACATAAAGTTAAAAAGGTGACAGATTTGTAGTACTCTGGAATGTTCTTCTGTGTCATTTCTTGTCTGATCACTTAATTCTGAACAAAATATCTCTTGAATTAGGACAAGGCTCAATCCTCTGTTCTCAATAGGGATGTCATTTGGATTGTAGATTATTTTCTGTGACAAAATGATGGTACTTTTCACCAGTATATTTCCACCCTCCTTTGCCCACAAACTGTATTAAAATAATTTGGGGATTGTGGAGAATATAACAGTACAAGTTCCTGTGCTGTAATCTGAACTTTTTGTAACAGAATTCAAACCTGGAATGCAGATTTTTACAAGTTTACCTGGGTGAGTACTAAAATAAAGTCACACACTATATTTTGTATGTCTCATTGCATATCTGTCCAACCTAACCTATTTACCCAGGTCTGACTTCAGAACTGTAAAAGCCAGTTTGTCTTACTTATACATAATGGCTTTTTAAAAAGTTAATGTTACTTTTCAAGAAGTAAATTATTGTTCACATAAAATTCTCTAAAGACAGTGACTTTAGAAGTTTTGTTTGTACATGTTTGGGGTCATTAAGCCAATTCATTCAGTTGGAGAACTTTAACTATTTCATTGACCCTGTATTTTATCAACAATGATGGACTGGTTCATTTTGATGATGATTTCAAAGAGTGTGAGAAAAAGTCTCTCCCATTCTGCTATATATATAGTCCCAATTTTTTTCTTTTGATTTTTATCATTTAGACATGCCAAGGGTTATAAAAGTGACAACATCATTTTAGTCACTAAAACAAATGGATTCTAGCAATACTCAGCAACCCCGATTGAGCATATTTTTTCAATGATTTTATTAGGGGCTCTTACAACTCTTATAACATTCAGTACATCATTTGTATCAGGCATATTTGTACATATATTGCCATATTCATTTCCAAATATTTTCCACTTAAGCCCTTGGTATAAGCTACTCTTCTCCCCCACCCTTTTTTTATATATTTTTAAATTTTACTGGGGGCTCTTACAGCTACTACAACATTCAGTCCATCATTTGTATCAAGCACATTTGCACACATATTTCCACATACATTTCCCAATATTTTCCACTTGAGCCCTTGATACAAGCTCCTCTTTAAAAAACAAAACAAAACAAAAAACCTCCCCTTTCCCCTCCCCCCCTTTTTAAAAAAGTTAATCATTTTATTGGGGGGCCCCTACAACTCCCATCACAATCCCTAAGAACATCAGTTGTATTCAGGCCACTTTTGCACACCCATTGCCATCATCACTATCAAAACATTCTCCCTCCCGCCAGGACCCCATTATCAGCTCCCTGTATTACCCTTTCTCTCCCCCTTCCTCTTGAACCCTTAGTAATTTACAAATTATTTTTTATCCTGTACACTGTCCAATGTGTCCCAACACTCACTTCCCTGTTGTCCGTGCCCCAGAGAGAAGGCTAGGTGTAGATCCCTAAAGTTGGCTATTCCTCTCCATTCCTCCATCCCTCCACCCTCCTGGTATTACCACTCCTATTACCAATCTTGATGGATCATCTGTCCTAAGATTCCCATGTTTCCAATTGAGCATATTTTAATTCAGTATTTTAAAAAATATTTGAAGTAGTAAAATGAAGGCATGAGCAATATTACTGATGCTTTTTTCGGACACAGGCACCGATATGTCTCTGCAGTGTACTGATCCTAAGATACATATTGATTATGTATTTTGTTACTGTTAGGGTACATATATGAAAGGACACATTCACTCTCTCATGAGGTGATTAAAATTCACCAAGAAACAGAAAAGTCAACTATTCTGAAGAGCTTCATGGCCACGTGTGCATATGTATTTGTAAGTGATAGCGGGGGTGGTAATGGGGATCTCCTTCCAGAAAATGATATCAGAACTAATGTTAGTGGAATAGTGATGATTGGCAAGAAAGAAGGTGTAGCATGGGGAATTTGCAAAGAGCAGAGAGTTTCATGAAAGGATAGCATTTAATAAATTCACAAAACTAACTAATCCATTGCAGACAAAGCCCATTACACAGACATCAACGTATATATTGCATTATATTAATGTCATTAAAGTGAACTTCCCATTTCTCAGAAGCATACTTTTAGCTGCAGTTCAATCAGCTCTGACTCAGAGGGATCAATGTGCACGAGAACAAACTGCTGGCTCATGATTCCTGTTCAGTCTGTGTTTGACTCTCCTAGCACAGCACTGTGTCAGTCCATCCCATCGAGGGCTCTCTACATGACGATGAAAGGTAAATGTTCATCTATGATATACAATACCTGCAAATAATGATAATCCTATACTCGATTCATGGAATTAGAAGGAGAGTTTGGTACTACCAGGTCTTTTACAGAATCTTAGGTGAAAAAATCATGCAGTTAATATCTAGTAGTCAGGAATAGAGCATGGAATTGGGCACGCTATGCATAAAGATACAAGATCAATGTCTTTTTGCATTTTTACTGCGTGTCTAATATGGGAGTGGATGATTTCTTGGGTGAGTAGAAGCTTTTAAAAGTAGTTAGACAGTATAAAAAAACAATAATAATTTGTAGATTACTAGAGCTTGATGGGGGACGAAGGGAAGGAAGGGAAACCTAGGGAGCTGATACTGGGGGCCTAGATGGAGGGAGGATGTTTTGAGAGTGATGATGGCAACAAGTGTGCAGAAATGGCCTGCATACCATTGATGTGTGTATGGATCATGAAGGGAGTTTTATGAATCCCCAATAAAATAATTCAATTAGAAAAGGTGGGGAAGGGGAATGAGGAGCTTATACCAGGAGATCAAGTGGAAAATATTTTGAAATGAATATGACAATATATGTACAAGTGCGCTTGAAACAATACGATGTACCGAATACTATAAGAGCTGTAAGAACCCCTAATAAAATAAATGAAAAAAAAGAGCAGTTAGACAGATTTCTCCAAGGTGGAGGATGGGATTGAAGAGACCATATAAATTCATGGAACTTCATTGTATGAAGCAGAAGAAAAGTAAAAAAAAAGGATTCATGGAGACAGTGAAAATCCAGTCTTGGTTTTGTCCTTAAATATAGATAGGAATGGGGAGAAAAGTAAAATAATCCCCAGGAAATTCTAACAACAACAGTATTCAAACAACAACTTTTGCTGAAACAAGAATTCACATTACAATTTAACCTGAAAGTGTGCTAGAGATGGATTACTCACAATTAATCCCAGTTGCCTCTCTATGCACGATAGATAGAACCACAAGTCTGCTCTTAAGCATGAAGACTTTTATGTCAAATCTCGACTTCAAACAATTTCTGTAAAATGACACTTTAATGATAAATGTTCTAATAAACATGTAAATATTTGTGTATGTAGAGAATTATGAACAAGAGATTGAAGAGATTCAAGGTGGCAGTATTAGAAGAGTAAAGACCACAGATTTCAAGCAAGAAAATCCTGAATATAAAAATAGCACGTTGGCCTGTAAAATTATAGCATGTTGAGTATATAATTGTTGCATTAAAATTAATGCTGAGCATATAAATAAGAACAAACATGCCCAGACTATTTTAGAAGAGAAACAAATTGAATTTTCTGAAATAAAATTTATAATAACGAAACTCATAATAAGAAAATTGAACACTAATATCCTAGAAAATGAGGTGAAGACAGATTTACTGAATTAGAAGATTGATTTAAAGTACAAGATGTTGGAATAAATATGTAAAGAGTTCAAAATTAAAATAGACTCAAAATATTACAAGATGTTTAAAGGTGCTATTTTGGGTGCAAATTAGAAAAGAAATAATTCAACAGGGGACATTTTCTACAAACTGCCTCTGATTATAGAAAGTTGATAAAACTAAAATGCTAGACTCAGGAAATCTGGTGAATGCTTTTTAAAGCCAAATAGAAAAAAAATCTATCCAAAAAAAAAATCTATCAGCAAAAAACACAATGTTAAGAAGTAAAGTCTCAAAAGCAGCCATACTAAGTTGATTCAGGCTTGAAGCAGTCATAGAGGACAGATTAGGATTGCTTCAGAGGAGTGGGAGCCTCATCTTTCTCCCCAAGGAGTTCCAGTGACACAGTTAGCGAGCAGTACTTACACAGTTCTCCCTCTCTACCCCACCTTCCCTCCACCCTCCTGGTATCACCACTCTCACCACTGGTCCTGAGGGGTTCATCTATCCTGGATTACCAGTGTTTCTAGTTTATATCTGTACCAGTGTACATTCTCTGGTCTAGCCAGATTTGGAAGGGAGAATTGGAATCATGACAGTGGGCTAGAAAAAGCATTTAAGAACTAGAGGAAAGTTTATGTTTCATTGTTGCTACGCTGCAACATGACTGGCTTATCTCCCCACCATGTCCCTTCTGTAAGAAGATGCACAGTTGCCTACAGATGGGCTTTTGCTCTCTCCTCCGCACTTCCCTTCATTCACAATGATAGGATGTTTTTGTTCTTTAAGGCCTGATACATGTTCGAAACCTCATGATCACACAGGCTGGTGAACCCCTTCTTTGTGGATTTTGTTCCTTCTGAGGTACATGGCTGCTTGTTTATCTTCAAGTCTTAAGACTTCAGAAACTATATATTTTCTCAGCTGGATACTGACAGCTTTCATGATCACATTTGCTTATGTATCCATTTTGCCTTCAACTATTGCCAGAAAGGTGAGTATGTCAGAATACTAGTGTAGTAGAAAAAAAGTGTTCTTGCATTGTGGGAGTGCTTGAGTGAAGGCCCAAAGTCGGTCTGCTACCTTAATACTAAACATAAAAATATACGCACATACATCTATTTCTCCATTATAATATATTTACATATGTATATGCAAATTTTAGATTTTAATAAATGCCCTATGATTCCTAGTCTTTTCCTCTGTTTCCTTTTACTTTCCTCTTGTCTCACTCTGAAGCTCAGCCCTCATCTGGGTTTCCTGATTCCTCTCCATTAAAATGCCTTTGATCAAGCCCCACCATACCTTTTACACCCCCTCATCACTGATTTTGGATCACTTGTTGTTCCCTTGTCCTAAGGTTTGTTAATGCCCACTTGTTTTCTCCCACCTCCCCCTCTCCCATACCGACCAAAACTGTCATTTCTGTTTTCTCCTCCATATTGCTTATTCTCCCAGCACAGATAAGTGCTACTCATTTTTCTATTAGTAGCTAAGTTATTAACCAATGTGCTGCTCAGAAGCCTAAAAGAAATCACCCCAAATAAATAACTACACAACACACAAACACACAAATACACTCACAGTGACCCTCTAGGGAAGCAGTTCTCAAACTTCCTAATGCCATTTGCATGTTGTGGTGACCCCTCAACCATAAAATTATTTCCATTACTACTACATAACTTTAATTTTGCTACTCTTATGAATCATAATGTAAATAGTTGGTATGTGGAATATAGTTTCATTGTACAAATTGAACATCATTGAAGCATAGAAATTCATCACAAAACATATGTAATTATATATTGTGAAATAGAATTTTGTCTTGTAACATGATGTACCATGGGCAATGGTCCATGCCCATCTGTGATGTGGGCATAAGGGGCATTATGGTCCAACTTCTTCCAAGACAGAATTGTTGGTTTTTATGGAAATCTACCACACCTTCACTATCTTACTCAACCATATATATCAATTCCCCTGCATTCTTTCTTATTCACTATACATATTTCACATATACATGAGATAACTGAAAATATTGCTTTGTAGTCAGACACATTAGTCCTCAGAATGACAAATCTCCTACACACTTTAAGGAGAGCTTGAGCAGCAGAGTTGCTCAATGCAATCAGTCATTTGATTTCTTGATTATAGTTTTCATGAACATGATGACAGATTCAAGAAAAATGAAATCCCAGGAAATTTCCATCTCTTCTCTGTTACTTATTGGTTCAGATTCTGAGACCAATAATTTTCTTTACATGGAGTTGCAAACCATCGTGTAGGTTAGGGGTTTTGATTTTTAACAGTAAGTGCTTCAAGATCTCTTCTTTCACCCAGTATATTCTGTTGTCTGCATATCACGGATGTCAATAAGTCTTTCTCCAAGCTTGATGCTCAATTCCTCTTCATTTGACCTAGATTTTCAGATCATGTGCTCATCGTAAAGATTGAAGAAGCATGGTGACAGCATATTTCCCTCAGACACTTTTTCTGATTTAAAATACCCAGTATTCCCCTGTTCAGTTTGAAAAAGTCTAGGTCTATGCCATGTCCCACATGAAGTCTTGAGTTCCCATTATTTGCAAAGCTCCCCATTATTTCCTATCATCCAGTGTTAACCACCTTCACCTAGTAAAAATAAAGCCAAAGTAAACAAACATCTTTCTGGCTTCAGCCAGAATCCATCAGATGTTAACAATGACTCTTCTGAATCCAGATTGAATTTCTGGCAGCTATCTGTCCAAATAGTGTTGTAAAGCTTTTTAAATTTTCTTCAGAAAAAATATACTTGCTTGTGACAATACTGACCTTGTTTTTGACTTTTACACACTGTTTGATCACCTTTTGTTGGGATAGGCACAAACATGAATCTCTTCCAATCGGTTGGCCAGGTAGCTAGCTTCCAAATTTCTAAACATAAATGAGTGAGTGCTTCCAAGTGTTTCTTCTGCTTGTTAAATATTTCAATTTATATTCCATTCATCCCTGAAAGCATTGGTCTTCATGCATGCGTGGAATACTTCCTTCAATATCATGAATTCTTGATCATACATTACCTACCAAATAGTTTAACATTGACTAGATCTTTTTGGTACAGTAACACTTTGTATTCCTTCTAACTTTCTTTGATACTCCCTGCATCCATGAGATCCTTCAACATTTCAACTCAACTTCAATTTTTCTTCAATTCTTTAAATTTGAGATAACCTTAGTATTGTCTTCTCACCTCTTGGATTCTTAACAGCAGGTTCTTACACATTCTACTATAGGTTTCTATATTGTCTTCTCATGCTGTTCTATTAAATTCACTGTTCAGGTCTTTTACTTCATCAATTTCTCCACTTGATTTAGCTATTTCTTTTTTACTTTTGCAAAAGCGAGTTTCAAGTTTCTTTTGATAACTACTTTGGCATTTTATTTCTCTTGTCTTTTCAATGATCTTTTACTTTCTTAATGACATTCTTGATGTCATCCCACCATTACTCATAATATTTTCATGTAATTTTAATTTCTAATTTTAGCTATTGTGTCATCTCTAAGTATCTCTCTATATATTTCTTCAAGTTGAATGAAGGTCTGTGGATTTCATTGAAATTTTCAAAGAATAAATTTATGGTATTGGCGATTCTATCATTTTCCTATTTTCTACCTTATTTTATATCCATTCTAGTCTTTACTATGGCAGTTTTCATCTAAGTTTATTCTTTTTTCTAGTTCTTCAAGGTAAAGTTTATTCTCTCACATGATTTCTCCTTTGAGTCCTTGATTGTTAAATAGTAATTTTCATATATATTTTAAATGAACTATAATAATTTGCCTACAGAAACCATTATTGATCTGTCTATAAGTTCTTTGGTAGCTACCAAAGCTGTATTTCCTCACTTTGTCCACTAGAGATTTAGCATTATTGTCTGTCACTCAGGGGATTCCGAATCTTGTCAATTTTGTACCCTCACTGCACTATCCACAACCCACCGCCATCAAATTAATTCCTATTCTAAAGGACACTGTGACAGAGTAAAACTGTCTCAGGGTTTTAAAGGCTAAATCTTCATGGGGACAGATTGCTTTCTCTGGGTCCCATGGACAAGCTGGTGAGGTTGAACTGTCGGCCTTGCACATAGTAGTCCATGGCTGAACCAAGTAAGCCAACAGGGCACATAACCCCAAACCAAACTCACAGCCATAGAATAAGTTGCCACCCTTGGCAATCCTAGAGGATTGCTGAACACTGTGAGCTTCAGTAACTGTCTCTTCTTTCCAGAGCAAAGGGCCCCATCTTTCTCCCACAGAGGCCGGTGGTTCCAAACTGCTGACTGAGGTAAGCTACCCAGTGCTTACCCATTGGGCCACCACTGCTCTTAAGATGGCATAGAGCAAAGGGATAACTAAATATATGTGAGGAAATGAAATAGTTTTTAATGAATATCTATATGAATTGGGGGGGGGAGGGGCATCACTGCCCTTTGGTGGGAGTAGGTGGCCCAGCCTTGCTCCTGGAGAGCTACTGCTAGATTTGAAACGCCAGCCCAGTGAGCTGCAGTCCCACTACGCCACTGGGGCTCAGCCCAATGAATATCTATTTGAAAGGAACAAATAGATATGTACTAAGTATATTTTTGGAGCCCATACTTAGTTTTATGAAAAAACGAAATAAACATTTCCAAATGTTTCTATAATCTTTAGTCATATTTAAAAATTAACTTAAAATATCTACTAAGTTTATGAAAACAGATTATATTTCTAATCATTAGATAATACTAGGAATAAGAAAAGAATTGATAATATGGCTACGTAATGCAACAAATATATTTATATATTTATATATATTCTAAAGAAAAATTGTTCATATAATTTCTTCATCTTTATTTGAAGAATAAAATTTTATTTATTTTATTTAAACTGCATGTAAATATTCAAATGGCAACCTTTATTCAAAAATAAAAAGCATAATTTATCAAAGAATAAGTATAATTCTTTGACATACACGTTTACTAGTCTTAAACCTTTGAATTGCTATACTCTATTTCCAATGGTACTTAAAGTGCCCACTAATGACACTATTTTCTCAAATAAAGCACATTGGAGTATACTCCTTTTTACCTAATTTAAACTTGCCTAATTTAAACTTCAGAGAGATGTATTGGAAATTAGATATTATTTTGGTTTCCTTGTGTTTATTACTTTGCAGATTCTATTCAGAGAAAGATGAAGTGGACCAAGGACAATAAGGATCTCGCGAAGTCGCACTGTAAGATGAAAGGAACACTCAGAAGTTCATCAGGGAGCTGCAGGTTGATGAGTTTTTATGACATTACAGAAGCAAGCCTGTCTGTCTGCACAAATCAGAAATAAATCTGCAAATTGTGAAACTCTGAAGCACAGTTTATGATAAACAAGCATGTGTCACAGTGGCTAGTATAGAAACATGACCAAGCATGTACATTTTCCATCAAAACTCTAAGAGCTTGATTTTCAGTGAAATTCCATTATTATAATTATGATTATGGAAAAATACCTAACCTTACTTATCTGCATCCCTGTGTTCACAATAACAAGAAAGATAGTTTTTCTTTTTTTAAATCATTTTATTGGTACACATACTACTCTTATCACAATCCACACGTACATACATACATGTATGCAAAGCAAGACAGATTGATGAAAACAATGCATCATAAAACTCTCAGAAGGAAAAGAATATTTGTGGACTATATGGTTCTTTTTCATGTGGAAGTTTTAAGCTATTCGTTTTTAAAATCAGTACTTCTTAAATCAAAACAACTTGATCAGAAATTTGTCACAGAATTTTGAGAACCATTAAGGCAAAATTTAATGAGAAAAAAAGAGAAGGCATTTCCCTTTACCTATTTGTGGGATCATTATACTGAAATAATAATGGGAAACATTTTACAAAAGGTGAAGTGATACAACGGTATAAAAAATATCAGAAGAGCTAATTAGCATCCTAAATAATTTAGAGGTCATGAAAATGCTGATGAATGTCAAATTTTGAAGATTTTAAAAGATAAAGATAATTTAGCTTTTAAATTTATTTTTTAATTATTCACATAGCTAGCTTTTATAATTAATAAGGCAGTAATTTACAATCTCTCTCAAGGAATAGTAAAGCAAATGAAAGCATACATTAGTGTGTTTTTTCATAAGATTAATAAATCTACTAATGTCAATAAAAGTAATAGAAAGTTTTAAAGAAAACAGATTTTTTAATCATGCAAATGGTAACTATTAGTCATACAGAAATCTTCTGAAGTATAGAGGGAGCAATGGGTTTTCCTCAGCATTTCGTACTACATCACCATTTTGAAAAGAAAGTAAGAACAAAGGAACTCACTGTGTAACAGCAATCCCTAGAGATATTTAGTGTACTGCAAAGGGGGAAGAACCGAAATGTAGAGAAAGCGACCAATATGTGAGTAGTAATACAGTGTAAAAGTAGGACAGAAATCATTTGAAATGCAGGTAATGACTGGTTAGACTGAAGATCAAGTGAAGTTAGCTAGGACACAATGTTCAGCATACATAAATTCTGAAAATTCCATTTGATGGTGTTAAGATACTGGAAAGGCCACTGCTTTATGATGATTCATAGAACCTTTTACAGGGATGGAAGGGAGCAGTGTTTTAGCATGCTGGCGTGCTTTTGTTCAAAGTTCAAAGAAAAAAAAGACACAGAGAGGTCACCTGCTCATTCTTTCTCACCACCTGACAGAACCAGGTGTAAACCATTCGGGACAGAATTACTCTGTTCCAGAAAGGGAAATAAAAAATCTGTGACTTCATAAATATGGGCCAGTCTCACCTGACTTTCAGATCAGTCACCCTCCTCTCACCCTCTCCAAATTTTCCGTTTCAAAAATGAACACAAAAACTAAAATTCAATCGAATGTAGGTACTTTAAAATATAATTTAGTAGTGAAGAAAGGTCCCTTTTCATCGAATATGTATGTACTTGTTCTGTTGATAAATTCTTACTGTCAATGTCTAAGGGGTCCAATAAAAGAAAAATATAGGCAGTCACAGTCAACTTTTTGTATAAGCCTTTGTAAATGCACCCCTCAAAATTACAATCTACATAAATTTGTGTGTATACTCAATGTTTTGGGAAATGAAGTCTAATAAGATAACACAGAGCAGTGAACTTCATTTTTCTTTTCCTGAGTTTAAATATAACCTTGTAGTTAGTAGTCCAATGTTTACCTTTACCAGGTACTGATAAAATGTCCTCACTTCTAAAATAGGAGGAATAATTTTATATGTTAAAATCAAACCTGAAAACTCTGTGTACTTGCAGCAATGATTGCAGACACAGATTAGTGAGTGTAGAATTCCATGAAAATAATCAGGGTATTTTGGATTTATTTGTGTCTCTGAGGTTCCCAATGATATAACACTTCTTTAAACTGAGCTGTAAATGAGAAAGAGCAACACATGGACAGTCTGGCAGAGGAAGGGACCAGTGACAGTAACATGGGCTCCGGGCCCCGAGAGCAATGGCACACTGGTGGAGGAGCCGCCCACAGAGCCGGTGCCCGAGGACGAGAAAAAAGAATAAAGACTGCCTGGTTCTGCCGGACTTCCCACAATTTTTTTTTTTTAATGAAATCATGTTTTTTGTTTTCCCCAGTTTTCATGATGTTATGTGGTTTGTGCATTGATTTTCTTCTACCAATATCATACCACCAAAGGTGGTTAGACCCTTACCACCATGGACCTAAGGGCACGGTCACCCTTCTCAAATGGATGTGAAGATGGAGCAGCTCTTTGGGGAGTCGGGTTCTGCCTTCAGCTGCTGACAACCTTGGGGTTCAGCTTAGTTGAGAAAATGCCCACCTCTTCCAGAGAGCTCCCCTTCGATGCTGCAGGACCTATTGTCCCAAATGCCTTCCTGGACTCACTGGGGTGCTGCCTGCAGCCACAGCCTGGACTTCCAGTTCCCATCCACATGTTCCTCAAAGCCCCCTCTGAAGGCTTACTCCCGGAAAGAGTAGCTTCTGGACATTGTAACCATGTCCGGGTGTGTGTATTTGTCCACTCAACTTTTTTTTACTGTTAATCAAATCTCAGATACCAAGAGTCGTGTTAAGGATTCGACTGTAGCCTTTGACAGTACTTGGATGGGATTGATTCAGAAATGGCAGCTGTGTGCATATTTAGAGTAGTGACTAGCCACAAAATAGTGAACACACCACAGACACTATTTTCTCTGTTCTAGGTAACATAGAGTATGTGCAAGTAAATGTACCCTTATGGTAAAGAAATACTACTTTTTTAAAGTAAGTTTTCCAAAGAAAAAGTAGATCTCATACCTAGCCCACTCCTAAAGCAAACCAGTTGGGAATTAAGTTGGTCCACTTAAAATTGTTTTATAATCAAAACATTCAGAACCTCAAGGCTCAGGATCCCAGAGATCAGAGCTACCTTTTTGATAAACTTGTAATTAAAGTCTTGGAGACTAGAAGCAAGATAGTTTCTCACATGTGTGCTTTACATAAACCAGAATTGATTTTTACTCTATAGTGGTATATCTATTGGTATGCTTCTTAAAAGGGCCAAATGTACTAATAAAAAATATGAAAAAAAAACCCACATCATTGACGGTTGCAATGCCTACCTTCAACATACATCAATGAGAGAAAGCAAATGGAGTTTGGGAGCTACAAATACACAAATGTTTGGAAGAGATTGGCAAAGTGAAAGCTTGAAAAAGCAGAGCACATGCGTGTTATGTGGATTCCTATTCTGAATTCACAAAGAAGGGAGAGAAGGGAGGGGAACACTTACCTTGCAATAAATTCCTTTAGCAGATGGGTACCATGAACAGAGAAACAAAAACAAATGGCTACTATTGATCAACCAGATACTTGTTGTGACTAATCTAAGGGAAGCATAAAGAGTAAATAAAGAGATTCAGACCGTTCCTCCAATTCAAGAAAACAAACTTTGGCAGTGAACAAGACTTTTCCACTAAACTGAATAATCTTCCTATTTATCAACATTGAATGCAATAGTATGAGACAATACACAAATCACAGACACATTAAAATTATAATTGAAAATTCAAATATTTCTAGTGCTTTTTCACAGGATAACAGGGTTAAATAAATAAAAAATACTCTCCAAGAGCAAGGCTGGGCCTCCTACTCCAACCAGAGGGCAGTGATTCCCCCCAAAAAATAAGTAAAAATAAGAAATATAGAAAAATCAAGTAATTTTGATAAAACAATATGTATGAGCATTTAAATTCAGAGCATGCTTTCTTTCAAGATTACAGTTCAAAATTCCCCAAGTCTGTCAGCTTGTCTTACTATGCTGATGAGAGTGTTGCAATCCTGGAGAAAATAATGTTGCTGGCAATTCAACTTCCAGAAAGTTCACCCATGGTCCACAAGTATTAGCCAAGTTTTCACACTAATAACAGACATTGGAGAAGGAATAGGATGTTAAATTCTGTGGAATTAGTCATCGAAAAACTTATGCATAGCAGGGAAACATTGTTAGCTATGGTGTCAAAAAAAATGAACCTATCAGGTTAGAAGACAGTCAGAATAAAACTGAAGAAGAGCTGCTTCCTCAAAATAGAATTGAACATAAGTTTCATGCACTTTCTTTTGCTGGTGAGGCATTATTCAAAAAGAGTGTGAACAGCTGCAAATATCTGTTAATAATAGAAATATGCAATGTATGAGGTATAAACCTAGAAGACAGGAAGTTATCATAAATGAAGTGGAATGTATAAGGACTGATACTTTAGGCATAAAAAATGGTTCATATTCATTACTTTGAATTAAGAGAATTATATATTTTACTATGCTGGGAATATCCAACTCAAGGATAATGACATCATGTTCATTGTCAAAAAAGAACAACTGAATGTCTATCTGTTAGTTATCTGTTATATAAAATATCTGTATACCTATAAAAAAAAGTCAGTTAATACAACTGTTATTCAAACTGCAACACTAAACCAGTGATGAAAAACTTGATCAGATTTTTCAGTCTGAAATTAAATGTCTAATAAAGATACATTGAAAATATTAGCATTTGAAATGCAAAATCTGGAAACAAAGTAAGGGACATTAGATGAAAATATGGACTTGAAAATATAAATTATGTAGGTGATCACATGATAGAACTTGCAAGAACTACTTGATTGCAAATATCTTTCTTTAGCAACGTAACAGTGACTCTACACGTGGACATAAAAAGATAGAATACAAAGAAATAAAATTGACTACATTTGTGGGAAGAGAATATAGATACACTCAATAACGGTGGCTAAATGAGGCCAGGGAATAACTGGAACAGACCATTAGTTTCTCATATGTAAATTCAGCTGAAATTGAAAAAAATCAAAACAAGCCAATAAGACACAGACTATGGCATTGAGTTCTCATGTATCTTCAATTTTGAGAACATATAAAAAAACAGATTGGATGCATTGAACACTAATAAGAAAGACTTGACAAGCTGTGTGAATACATCATACACAAGGTTATCATACAAGAACATTACCCATGAAGAAATCAAGAGGTCATTAAAAGGAGAAGAAATAAAGAAAATATACAAGGGGATGTCAGAAGAGATGGAGGCTTAATATTGAGTGTAAAGCTTCTAAAGTAAAGGGAATAGATCAAAAAAGTTTTTTGAAACTGCGGCCCCCCAAAAGATAAATAGTGAAATGTATCTACATTGTGCAAAGTGTGCAAAGATCTATAGTTATAAAGCCAAAAAGGAAGAACACCATCCACATCTCAAGCTGAAAGAACTGAAAATAAAATTCAAGTTTTGACTAATTCTATAAATTGAAAATTGCATGAGGCCAAAAAAATACTATAGAAGAAACATACAGAGTCACTATAACAAAAAGTGGTAGTATATGATCAAATATATGAAGGTGTGAGTCCAAGCTGCAGTGAAGGCAATAGTGGAAAACAAGACTTTAAAAATGAGTGGAACATCTACAGAAATGTTTCACCAAGCTTATCGAACACTAGAATCATTCACTCATCTATTCTAAAAAATTTGGATGAGATCACCTGGTCAATCAACTAGAAGAGTGTCATGTTTATATTGATGCCAAAAAAAAAGGTGACTGAACAGGAAGCATACAATAAACAATATCTTTAATATCACAATGAAATAAAATTTTACTGAGGATAATTAATTGTTTCCACTAATTCTTCTAGTGCAAAAATCTACGCTATATCTGCCCAGTGCTGACAAAAATTGGAGTTCAATTTAGAACAGAACACACATTAGGGATATTATTAATTGTAACTGGATTATCATTGACTGGAATAAAAAACAGAAGGATGTGGCTCATACCAAGCTATATATAGTTTTGAAAGTAATGGAAATTCCAGAACATTTCATTGTACCATATATGAATAGCTTATATATGAATGAAGAATAAAGAGAAACTCCTTGGAACAGAACAAGAGAATACAATGATTAAAAGTTAATGAATTTAAAATTAGGCAAATCAGGGTAATATCCTAAGAGAGAGAAATCCCAAAAGAGGAGAGAGAGAGAGAGAGAGAGAGAGAGAGAGAGAGAGAGAGAGAAATCCCAGAAGAGGAGCCATATAAGGAAAAATATTGCATCAAATTTGGAGGAAATCTTATTGATAAGTGACAATATTCCCCTAACACAACCTTGTTTGCTGAAAGAGAGAAGGACTAGAAGCAATTTCTGATGAAGCTCAATAGTGCAATCTTCAATATGGATTATCATTCCATGTGGTAGACCTTCCATTCCTAAAGCCTTGTCTTTCACAATTGCCTTCAGTGTCACTTGAATATTATCCTTCTATGCCATTGATTCTTCGTCATGTTTCTTCACTCTTTTGCTCACTGTCCCTCCACTTTACCAAGTAGGCTGTCCTTCTCCATGGCCTGGTCTCTCCTAGTGCAATATCAAGTGGACATGAGACTAAGTATCAGCATCCTTGTCTGTAGAGAGCATTCTGGCTATCCTCCTGATATATATGTGTGTTCTTTTGTCAGGCCTTGGTGTTTTCAAAATCTTCTGCAATGCCGTAGATAAAATAGGTATATTTTTCTTTGGTCTTATCTACTCAATGCCCAACTTTCACATGCACTTGCCATCTCTTTTTGGTAGAGTGACTGTGTATTCCTTATATGGGATTTCCCTACATTTGTTCATCCTTTGCTCACAAAATCTTCACATTTGGATTAATAGTTGACACTATGATTAGTGATTCTTTCATGTGGGCTCTGTTGTTTCCCTGTTTCCCTGTTGTTTCCCTGTTTCCACTTGTTTAACTACAAGCCTTTAAGATCCCAGATGCTATATCATTTAATAGTTTCCTTCACCACATTTGCGTATGCACCCATTTTGTCTTCAGCAATCATGGCAATAAGCTGAATATCACATGGTATCCGTACATCTTGTATGTAGGTAACATTTAAGTAGAGGTCAAACATCACTCTGCTTCTTTGTTGCATTGGCATACGCACACAAATATACATGTATTTATATTTTTTCTTCTTTCTTCTTTTCTTATTTTTTTCCTTCTACCCTACTATTATGTTTACCCATTGTTCATCTCTCAGTAGTAATTCCTCTCAGATACAATTGAATTGATCATACATGACCAGAAAAAGCTACTCTCCTCGTCATCAATTTTAGAATCATTGTTGGCTACTTGCTCACCTCCCTGCCCTCACCCCTCCCAAGCCCCCAGGAACCAACAGTCCAGTCGCTGCCTGTCTCCATGAGATTGCCATTTTAAAGAGCATGTACTTCACTCAAGCCATAGTATTTTCAATCACCTTATATGCAAGTGAAAATTGAAGAATGAATAAGAAAAAACACATAAGAACTGATGTACATGGATTGTGATGTTGTCAAAGAAAATAAAAAATCATGGACTGCCAAAAGAGCAAGCACATCT
The DNA here is from genome assembly GCA_004026705.1 of Nesogale talazaci. Classification (NCBI taxonomy): domain Eukaryota; kingdom Metazoa; phylum Chordata; class Mammalia; order Afrosoricida; family Tenrecidae; genus Nesogale; species Nesogale talazaci. The sequence continues at coordinate 175,395 of PVJH01001668.1, read as the reverse complement.
GCCTTGGAAAGGACATCGAGTTTGGCAAAGGAGAAAGTCAGCAAAATCATTAGGATGCACAATGGGATAGTGTGGTAGCTACATAATCTTCTGTCAGCTTGAGGAGGAGTGGAGTCAAGACTGTCAATCAGGTCACAGCTGATGAGTTCTCTGTGTTGGAATGACCTTCTCCTGAGGATTCTGGGAACTCCCGTCTTCCTCTCCGGAGGCAGGACACACACTCTGTGAGACATTCCCACTGAAAACCACATGGAGCAATGTTGATGGAATCAGAGCCCTGGAGCTGGAGTAACCACATGGAGACACATGTCAAGACTGAGATGCTTCCCCTGCCATTGGATCCACAAGGTTTTGCACCCACTTACCTGTGGTCCTTCTGAACACAGAGACTTGCTTGAGTGTGTCCCACAATATAAATTTTTTTCCAGTGTCATGTGATCATAAATTATATTCTAGATTAACCGCTCTCACCCTGTGAGCTACCGTTGGGGTCCACTGATTCATAACAGTAGCAAAATTGCAGTTATGAAGTAGAAATTTAAACAGCTTTATGGCTTAGGGGGGGTCACCACCACACGAGGACTGCATTAAAGGGTTGTGTCATGAGGAAGGTTGAGAACCACTGCTCTAGATCAAGGTGGTCCCAGAGCTCTGCAATAGTCCCTATGAACTTGCCCAATGTTTGACAGGGCTCACATTCCAATCATGCTTCTATTTCTACCTCTGTACATCCCCAATCCTGACCGTGACTATGATGACTTGATCGACTGCTGATCCCCATTTTATGATAAATCTTCTTGTTTTCCCTCTTACAATTAGCCAAGTGACCACAAAACTTTGTTTTTGGATTTTTGCTGTTTATTTTTGTGCATGTGTATATGTGTGTGTGTGTGTGTGTGTGTGTGTGTGGCATCACTGCCCTGGTGCGAGTAGGAAGCCCAGCCTTGCTCCTGGAGAGCTGCTGCTGGATTTGAACCGTCAATCTTGTGGGCTGCATCCCTGCACACAACCACTATGCCACCGGGGCTCAGCCCCATAAAACATTTTTTACACCATTTTGTCTTTGGATTGGTCACCCCGTCATCTTGATGATTTATATCACCATGTCTTGCCTTTGTCAGTAGAATGGACTTCAGACATTAAAGACCCCAAGGTAAGCAAATGAGATGATTGGTCTCTGATGACCCTCAAGGTTGGTATGTGAAATGTCAGATGACTGACTCAAGTATGGTGAGCCAGAGATAGACTAGTAAGATGTAGGATCAAGACTCAGAAGAAAGAATGCTTTTTTGACTGTCTTCTTATATTGGAAACTGGCTATATCCTGTCATCATGTCTATTAACTATTAAACCACAAAGATTCCTGACTCAATGAAGCTTGGAAATTCACAGAAAAGTTCTACATTGTCTTATAGGGTCCCTTTGAATAGTACAGTTTATTATATAATGGAGCTGAAATCTTTTACAGAATATTTTACAGTTCACCTGTAGGGACTAAATTATCAATAATGTAATTCCTTTCATGATGGGATATGATAATCATTTTGAATGGAGAGATCTGGCACATTCAGACATATGACTTAATTCTTCATTTAATTCACCTAATATTTCTTTAACTTCTAAGATTAGAAAGAAAACAAAAGCAACAGCAATTACTATAAAAAGGGATTAAATCAATGAAGGATAATTCTTGCATGAGTGTACTGAAAATCAATGGGGTGAAAAAGCCATTGTAATCATATTCAAATTTGTCTTGGTTTAGTCAGTTGAATTTTAAAGTTAAGTAAAATATAAAATTATGGACTGAAGTTCCTATCTATATATGAATATATATTTTATAATTATCATATTAAGTGATGAGTATTGTCTCATGTTTAAAACAGAGTAATTTAAGTAAGATATGAGCTACAATTTCATGAAGTGATAAAATACCCTTAATATTTACTAAGAAGTCCTGATGGCACACTGCTTAAAAGCTTGACTTCTCATAAAAATGTCTGAGACTCTAATTCATCAAGTGCTCCACAGAAGAATGATTTGGCAGTCTGCATGCATGAAGATGATAGCCTTATAGAGTCTACGGGGCAGTTTTGTTCTGTACTATACGATCATTGTAAGTCAGGAACAATTTGACAGCAAGGGGTGATATTTACTATGTATGATAATGCATGTTTACAAGGAGAGGTTGAAATAACCTCAATAATAAAGGGAAGAAATTAAAGAATACAGAAGGTGATAGAAATTCCCCTATGTCAATGGATATTCCGTGATTTCATAACCTATGGATAAAGAAAGGAAACAAATTTATTCTGTGATGCAGTAAATTTGATGCACTGCAGTGGAAGTGAAGGTTTTACAGTTTGTCTCCAATTAAAAGCATATTTGATCATGCACCATAATTCACCAATGATAAACTGCATTTTTATGAATGGAATCAGATTTGTTAGATGCGGTTTTATTAAATTCTTTTAAACTCCATATTGTTTGGTGAATCTCATTTTAAAAAGATGAGTTTGGGAGAATTATGTATAAAGATATAATTTATCAAGAACAAGAGACCACAGCATTAAAAAACATGACAGGAATGGTTTTGCCAGAATTTTCATCATTACATTTATGGACATGTTAGGTAGCTATACTGAGACTCAAGGCTTAAGCAGAATTTTAAAAAACAAACTGTATTTACAATTCTGTGGCATATTCTTTCATGAATTTACTTTGATTTAACTTAGTGAAACATGAAGACTTGACACCTTTATACTCCCTCTTTATAGACAATTTTCTAGATATTCATTTTTCCATTTAAATAATATTAGTTCTTATAATATTATCATGGTTATTTGTCATTTTTCGAAACAAAAAAAACAAGGTTTACATATGGAGTATAAAATGTGGAGGGGTTTGAAAAGTTATTTTTTAAAACATAATTTTAAATGACATTTTTCTTAAACTTTTGAAACCCTTCATAAAAAGTACTGAAAAAAGTGATAACATATCACCTGGCACAACACTTGAATATCAAAGACAGTGCAAACATCACGAGAGTCTCTAGAAATTCTATACACAAGCTAATTTCATTTATATTACAATTAAAATAGTGACTAGGTAAAATAAACTATCTAAAATAAACTAGATAAAATAAACACCAGAAGAACTAGATCACTATCACTACTCATAAAATCCTTGACAAATTCAATTGTGGTAGTTATATAATCTACTGTCAACTTGAGGAAGGGGTGTAGACAGTGAAGTCTCAAGTCATGACCTGCTCCTGAGGATTGCCTGGCCTTCTCCTGGGGATTTTGGGAAATCCTTTCTTCCTCGCTGGAGGTGGGACAGGCACTCTCTGTTTCCCTTTCCTGTAGACAAGGCAGATGGAGCTATGCTGATGGAGTCAGAGCCCTGGAGCTAAAGAGCCACCTGGAGACCCACACCAGCACTGATATTCTTTCACCACCACTAGATCCACAAGACTTTCACTTGTCGTCTGAAGAGGAATCTATAGACTGGTATACATATGGTTTAATATCAGACTTAAGGGCTTGATCTGGACTGGCTTGGGAAGTTTTCTCAATAAGCAATTGTTCTTTTATATAAAACTCTTTCCTATATATGTGTCTATGACTTTGTTTCTCTGGTCAACTTAGACAAACACATCAATTTATTTCCTCCATGTATGATTATGTAACCTATGGATCCAGTTGTAAGAATTTTTGCTTTCTCATCATGAAGATGTAGTGTATACTGATGGCTGCAATCCTTCATCTTCATCAGCAAGTTGCCAAGGATTTTATCACATTTGGATCCAGAATGGAAAGAGCCGTCAAGAGATCAAAGCACTGCATTAGGTCAACCTGAAGTACAAACCCTCTTTAAAGTATGGGCACGCCATGATGATATATTGAGGACTAAGGTAGGCCTGACCCATGCCATGATATTTTCAATTGCTTTACATGAATGTAAAAGGTGAACAGTGAATAAGGAAGACTAAAGAACTGTCCATGCATTTGAACTGCAGTGTGGGAGAAGAATATTGAAAATATCGGACTGGCAGAATAGCAAACCGGTATGTCTTGGATGAACTACAGGCAGAAGGCTCCTAGAGGTAAGGATAGGAAGACTTTCTGTCAAGTACCTCAGGCTCACTATCAGGAGGGACCAATACCTTGAGAAGGACCCCACATTTGGCAAGGTAGGGGGGCAATGTTGAAGAGGAAGCCCCTCGATAAGATGGATGGCATAATGGCTGCAACATGAGCTCAAGCAGGAGAGCAATAGTGAGGATGATGCAGGAGTAGGCGGGGTTTCATTCTGTTGTTGCTACGGCTGTTAAGCATTGGAACTTTCTGCGTGGTACCTCATAAGCACTACCACCACTCTGCATCTGTGGAGCTGATGATAGAATGAAATGGGAGAATACACAGAGCACAACTATAATCCATCCGCCCCCTAGACTTAGTGGAGTGACACTAGAAATCTACCTTCTGAGGTTCTCTCTGAACTCTGAACTACCATGTCCTCACAAAAGCCTGTCCCAAAACACAGAATGCTCACAAAATAAAAAATATCATCCACAAATTCTGAGATTCCTTCCAAATCATTTTTTTTTGTAATTTAATGTTATGGTTGTGTGCTATTGATGCTGAACCTATGGAAATTTATATGACAACTATAACTGTCCAATTGAGGGCCCTAGGCTGCCATCGTTACTGCACTGATTTCCAGGTCCCTTCTCATGGGTTGAATGCATAATCATTGAGGCACCAATGCCTCTTTTTTTTACCAATGCCTCTTATATGTTCATGACCAATAATTACTTTCAAAGAAACAAAAGAAGGTAAAGGAATAGAAAAGTTAATTTAATTGCAATTAAATAAGGATAGAAATTATTGAAAATAATGAATTATTGAATTATTGAAATTATTGAATTATTGAATTATTGAAAATAATGAAAATGCTGACCCCTTTTGAAGTACTATATCCAATGCCACTGAATAATGTCTGTGGAGACCTCTGAATGAGGAACATTTAGCTGTGCAAGCTTTCACCAAAAATAAAGATTTCATTCCTGTCAAAATATTATTTGTAAATGAATTAAAATTCAGTTTATAAATGTAAAACTACAAAGGTAGTATAATCACATACCTGGTGCTTTTGAATTATTTGGGAATAAAATAGGACATTTATAGGATTTCTGAAACTGCAAATCTTTATAGGAGCAGATAGTCTCATTTTTCTCCCATGTAGAAACCTGTAGATTTGAACCTCCAACCTTGTGGTTACCAAACCAATGGTTAACGCACACATTAAATTATTACAGAATTTGTTTGATGAGCTGTAGTTATAACCACAGAGAAGAGGACACATATCAATGTCATTAGTGAGTCTCATAATTAAAGGCAGGGATTACATTTGAAAAGTGATATCGGTAAGAAGGATATGTATGTCACTTAAATTTGTACAATATTACTGAAAACACTAAATGCTTGATATTGCTTGAAATACATAAGGTTAACTGTCTACATCATCTCTGAATTTTTGACTGGTACACAGAAATTTGATTGCTTTGTTCTGGAGAACATTGTTAAATCTAAAAGCACAACTTATTTTATTTAATATTTTATTGTAAATCAGTTGTGGATTTGCATTTCACATCATCAACTTTGAACTCCAGAGTTCAAACAAATATTTACCTGTTTTCCCCCACTAACTGTGATATCATAGGTTATTTGTTCTTTTTTAATTTGCTAATTTTACTCATTCTTCAAATCCATCAATTTCATGATCTGCTTCATGCTTCTGTCATCGTGTTTCAAGTGACAGCTCATTGTGTGTCTCTGTCACATTTTATTTATCTTGCTTATACTGAGGAAAATTTAGGCAATATCCCTTTTTGTTTTTGTGAGCAGTGTTGTGATAAACATGGATGTGCATATCTTGCTTTAGCAAGCCTAAGAGTTCCAGAGACTTGGTTTTCTTTTCTTTTCTTTTTTCTTGTATCCAAGTGTTACATATGACAATGTATCACAGTTTGATTTCATCATAAACTAATTTCATGAAAATATGGTTTCATGAGAATGACAATGTCAACGCATAACCTCTCCTCACAGGGCAATAGTGTTAATGGTGTTTGTAAGATGTACTTTGGTTATGCCCAAGTTTGACTGAATGAAAATGTAGTTAATTATATCTTCCATCTTGGTGAAATGAATATATGCCACTTCTTTTATTTTCAACACCTGAATTTTAAAGGATCTCATTTTTGTGTGAAGGGAAACAAAATCACTGAAAAATTGGAAGCCTTAGCAAACTTGTTAAAATAATACTGCAGCTCCCTCAAGTCTACCCATACAGGCTAGCGTTTGGAAGTAATTGCAATATAAAATTAATTATGCTGTCATAGCTGAACAGTAGTTCTTCTCTCTTCAAAAAGCAGGGAAGAAAAAGAAATGTAGTTCATTTGAAAATAGGGTATCTCTGAAAATTCAATAGGTAGCTCAAAATAGCTCCAGATTTCACAGTATTAGGGACTTGGTTCAATTTCATACTACCAGTAAGGTAACTGCACTACTCCTTTTCATTTTTTTCAATCTGTTTTGCACATGATAAATGCTTAAATAGAGAACAGAGTAGGTGGAGAAAGAATCAATAAGACTATTGTTTAAACTGGTCTGTGCTGAGGGTTCCCATAGTAATCAGAAAAAGCAAAACCAGACCCACTGTTATTGAGTTGCTGGCAACTGATAGTGACCTGATGGGGGACTTTCAAGACTGTACATCTCTCTATGAACAGAGAGGCTCATCTCTGTCCTAACGAAGTGCTGATACACTTGAGCGGACAATCTTGCACATAACCTATAGCAATACAGTGCTATGATAGGCTTTGCTGAAATATCCTTAAAAGTTTCTGCTAAATAATAAGTGGATTCAGAAGAGTGTCTGGGAAGAAGGATATTTTTCTGACGTCAACTGAATCTTGGCTGAAGATTCTATTGTATTAAAGAGTGTTTGTCTATATTACAACGACGACACAAATTCATTCGCCTGTATGGCCTGTAAACATATGGGAATAGTCTTTCAAATATGGAAATTCCAGAACACTTACTTTTACTCACGCTGAACCTGACACAGACAGCGGCAGTTGTTTAAATGGAACAAGGGATACAGCATATCTAGTTTAAATTCAAGAAAAGCACAGGTCAGCATTTTACACTTTCACCACATTCACTAAATTTGAAAAAAAATATGCTGAACAACAAATGTAAGAAACTGGACTCTATGAAAAAGAACACAGCATCAGAATGGGAGAGCTTATCAACAACCTGTGGTGCAGCCCTGGTGGCTAACAGTACAGAAGTCTTGCAATTGAAGGTCAATAAATATAGAAAGCTTTCAACATGGTAGCATGATGGGGAAAAAATTGACATAGATGAGCCAATAAGCAGAATTATGATAAATGTAGACTTTCACTTTATTCAGACTCACAATCAATATACATGGAAACAATTATCAAGAAATACAATGGCATATTGTGTTAAGCAAATATTCTGCAAAAGCTATTTTTAAAGAGTAAAAGAGAAAATCTGCAGTAGTTTTACCCAAAGCAATATGTCCTTGGCTTTCTTGATTTCTGCTTCCACAGGTATTGGTTATCCAAGCAAGAGGAAATCCGTGATGACTTCAAAGTTTTCTTCATGTATCGTGCAGTTGGTTTGGTTGGAAGGATTGGGCTCAATTTTAGTCCATCTTGAAGGGGAGGGCTCTTGATCTTCAGCAGTAAGTGTTTCACATTCCCATAATTTTGAGAGGATAAGGCAATGGCATGTGCCCATTAAAGGGTGTTAAACCCACCTCTAGATCTCATGACCCTTTCTTCTTCGTGCAGTCCAGCTTTTATGACTCCTTGCTCAGGACACAATTTAAACCTGTGAGGTGAAAGGTTCCAACCCTAAGACACACTTGGATTGATTTTTAATCAGGCACTATTTCTTTGTTCTGGTCACACAACCGCCTCTTGATAAATGTATAAATTTTGCAGGAGTGCAGACTTCTGCAATTTCCTTTCTTCTCAATGGTATCCATAGTTTGTTATGATCCAAATATTAGAATGCTTTTGCAGAGTGCAACCACAAGTAAATATTGTTCTGATATTCTCTGCTTCAGATCCACATGCTACTTTCTGGTTAATATCACCCAGCATCTCTGAGCATTTGCTCAGCATATAGGTTGAGTTAGCATGTAACCCTGACACACACTTGCTCTGATTTTAAACCAGGAACAATTTTCTTGTTTAGTTCAAACAACTATCTCTTGATCCATGTACAGGTCCCTCATAAACACAATGTAGTATTCTTCAGTTAATTAATTTCTATCCTATCTATAGTTAGTTTTTATCTACACAATTGAATGCCTATTAATAATCAATAAAACAAGTGTTTTTTTCTGATACTCCCTGCTTTAAGTCAAAGTCCATCTAAAGTCAGCATTGATATACCTTGTTCAACAACTTTTTATGATCCTCAAATGGTTGACAGTTCCCTCTTAGTGGGCTTTGCAACCTTATTTGATTGACATGCAATAATATTTTACATAAATCTAATATCAATAATGTTGTTGAATAGTTTCTATTGTTTGTGGGTATATATTTCTTTGGAATAGGTACAAATGCTGATTTCTTCTAGTCTTTTTGCCAGGTACCTGTCTTCCAAACTCCTTGGAATAGAATACTGAGTATTTTTAGTGCTTCTTCTGAGTGTCAAAACATTTTAATTGGTGTTCTGTCATGCAGATAATGTGTATCTGCATGTATTTATGTAACATGTTCAACAATGTTGATCTTATAAAGACTTCCATAGTGATGATCATAACAAACATTCCACAAGTAATTTATAACTAATGAAACTGTGTAAACCATGAATTTTCTTAATTAGCATTCTCTGATACTCACATTCCCATTATGATTGCTGAAGACAAAATGGGGAATAAGCAATGTGGTGAATAAAGCTGATGGTGCCCCGATTTAAAATATATATATATATATATATATATATATATAGCAACTGGGATCTTAAAGGCTTGAAGTTAAATAAGCAGCCATTCAGCAAGGAAGCAACAAAACCTACATGGAAGAAGCACACCTGTGTGATAACAAGGTATAAAATGGGATCTGGTATCAGAAGATTCAAAGCAAACAATTACATTAATGTGAATGATGCGCGTCAGAGTGGAGACCCCAAACTCATCTCTAGACAATTGGACACCCCTTCCCAGCAAGGTCAGAGGAAGGGATGGGTCATCCACAGTGCAGTACACCACAGAAGACACACAACATTCCTTTGGTTCTTTAACGCTCCCCTGCCCCCATCATGACCCCAATTCTATCTTATGACTCTGGTTAGACCAGAGTAGGCACAGAGGTACAGGTAAGAGCTCTGGACAATGGAATTTAAGATAATTATAATCCTCGGAATAGGAATGGGGATAGTGATATCATGAGTTTAGAGGGAAGGAGGGGTTAAAAGGAAAGAAAAGAAGACCTATCACAATGAACAAAGTATAATGCTTCCCCCATAACAGGAGGGGGAGGGTAAATAGCAGAAATGTGGGTGAAGGGAGACAGCACAGTGTAAGGTGTGAGAATAATAAAAATAAGATATAATTTATCAAGGATTCATGAGGGAGGGGAGAAGAGAGGGAGGGTAAAAAACGAAGGTGATACCAAGGACTTAAATAGAAAGAAAATGGTTTGAAAATAATGATGGCAACATATGTATAAGTGTGCTGGATAGAATTGATGTAAAGAATGCTATACGAGCTACAAGAGCCCCCTGATAAAATTATTTTTAGAAAAGAAAATTAAATAGTAATGTATAGCTACTTGTCATTGACATAATCAAGGTTAACTTTTTAATAATAAAATTATCTTAATGTATCAAGATTTTAATTTGGTCAAACATTAAATGCAACATTTTCATTTAAGTATTTCACTGAGAAAGAAATTAATAAGTAAAATCAATGTCGAAAAACTTTCCCAGTCTCGCTAATATTTGTAAAAGGAAGCACATTGATATAATTATCATTCTTGCCTTGTTCTCTTCATTTTAACACTGCATAGATATCTTGATTTTAAAAAGATGGAAATTCATCAAGATAAGTTAATGATTATTTTCATTATATAAAAGAGGGTCTTGGAAAACACTTTTCTTGCCACTTTGAGATAAGAAAAAGAGTATAAATCCATAATTGGCATATTGTATCACATATGCATATATAGAGAAGAAGACTTCATAAAGTTCATGGATAAATAGGATTAAAATAACATGGGATTTTTCCACAATTTCTCTGAAGCAACTTCATAGATATGTAGCTATGTGTGTGAATAACAAAATAAGTATCCTTACAACTATACCGATCATATAAGAAACATTCCCAAATAAATATAATTTAAATTATCATTCCTCTTCTGTGTCACTTGTAATATAATATGTCAAGGATATCAATTAGTCAGCATTTGTTAGGACATTTGAGGGAGAATACCTTTAGAAAGTGTTTACTGAAATTCCAGAGCTATGCAATGCAAGACATTTGTAATATAAATTTGTTTTTTAGAACTCTTAACTTATATAACCCTAAAATGGATGATTTAAATGTCTGAAACAGATCAATTTTAATGTTACATAAACATTTTGATGATGACATGTTTGGAGTAATCTTCAGCATTTTGAAAGAAAGCCATGTTTTTGCTCATTCCTGCTTTATCTCCTGACTTTTAAAAATGATAGGAATTTCTCCAAATCACACTTTTACTTTGGCACTGAATAAGAAATTCAGTCAAGTTTTTCATGTTTTTAATCAGAAAAGGGGTAAGTTTGAAATTCTGCAATCCATGAAGTGCTTGACATTTCGATTCTTTAATAGGAGAGATTTGGAGGCAAAAATCTTATTATTTTAAGTCTTAAGAAAGCTGAAAATTAACCTACTTTAACTTGTATGTAATTATGACCAGAAAATCACTTCCTCAAAAGTATTTGTGTATGTGGTGTGTCATTTTCCTAATTATTTCATTCAGATACTAAGTTAATAGTTATAGAACAGCAATTTACATTCTCAATAGCAAAACATTTGCTTTGTGTCTTCCTATATAGAGACGCTCATTCTAAATTATGTTCTGTCATTGGATTAACATAAGATGAGTAGACCATGTTGCAATGTTGGGAACTGGAAATTGCTCAATAAGTGCTATCACAATGAGGGAAATATGACAAAGAACCCATAGTCAATTGGGAGTCAAGTATGTGGTTGTCAAAGCTGGAATCATTTGTTTGAACAATGTAAATCTATAAAGTAGTATTGAACAATACCTCAAACTCAACAGCTATGAATAATAAATTTGAATAAATGAGGAAGAATAAGCAAATACCTCCTGCAAAGTTGCATGGATATATTCTGTTATCAAGAGGGTGAAACACAATGCTCTGTTCCTGAAGTGTTGACTATGAATGGTAGTTTATGCCTCACACACTGCCCGGGTAAGACAAAGTAGAGACTCTGCACTGTAGACCCTAACAAGCACCACCTCATCCAGATGATTCTGAGCAAAGGCAACACTGAATAGCCATGTGGAGAGATGCATTCTTGACACTTGCTTCTGCTGTATTCCACCTAGGAAACTACAGGCTCAAAGGCCCGAGAAGAACTCTGGGTAAGGGAAATTTCTGTGAAACTCTTGACCAGCAGTCTGAAAATTGTCACTGTTCAAACATATGGAAAATCTAAAAATGCCAAGAAGGGCTGAAGTATACTCTATAACTAAAGGTAATATCTTATCCTAGATAGATTCCTGCAATTGAATGAATGGTATTAAAAAAATTCTAGCACAATGTAAATAAATGCTAGACTTTAATTAAAAACTATCTATTAGATCCTTTAGGATTTTATCTTGATAAGTAAAGTGATGCTCTGATCTGGCACTTATACACAAATTTAGTTTATTCCAAAGGAGTTATAACGAGGGACACAATAGGTCAAGGCATTGTTTGGCATTAGAAAATCAGAATTAACAATTATAATGTTCATGTAAACATCAGCATCCTAATTTAAATGTCAGGAAATCACCTTAATAGTAGTCTTGGGGAAAAAACTAAAACATCCCTTATTTCTAAGTGGGGTTCCATTAGGATACAAGGTCAATAGTGGTGATTACGATCTCAACAGGCTTCTCAGGTTTTAGACACAAGGTTATAGAGAGCTCTCTTTCTTTGGTCTTTTTCTCTAAAAATCAAGAGAAATTCATAGATATCTTTTGTACCTGTGTACTGTCATGATTGATTATGATTGGTATGTTTTATTGTTGGTTATGAAATTGTGGTATGGGTATCATATATTCATTTATAAACCAAATTTTCTGCACATTATTAATGAAGTGGCAAAAAATGTGCCTTGGCAGATATTTGTGCCAGCTTATACTCAAATATACATGATTTTTTTTGTTTTATCGCCAAGTGTGAAATTGTAGTGTGACATACTAATATTCATATTTACTGTATTTCAAGGTCAAGTAAGTTAATTAAATATTATTGAAATTGTTTAATGACAAACTTGTTTTATTTACACATACATGTTATATTCTGAGATCGCCTGTGCAGGTCCACAGTCCCATTTATGGAAGTCATTTATGACCTCCTTAATATGCTTCCATTATCTCTGTTCATATTTGGAATAATTGTCAACAATTAATAGCTATACCTATGAGGCATTATAGCCTTACAGATGCTTGCAATTCCAAGCTTAAATGTTCTCCATCTAAAACTACATTTTCAAAGTTAAGACATGGTGTCTAAGGACGGGAAAGACAGTGGTATCAGATTTTTGTATTGTTGGTAGGCAGGCAAACACGCTACATCAATAGCCTATATGCTGTATTGATGTGTATTCACTGGCAAACCTGTGATTGATATTCTCAGTGATTATTAGTGTAAATTTCTCTGTCAATTTACCCCCATTGTTTGTGTAGATAGTGTCCAACCACGAAAGGATTGATTCTATAAATGAAAATTTCAGGTACTATGAAATGGAGTTAGCCTACATTGACCCCAAATCTCACTCTGGGTTTTTTTAATTAATTCCATGGCTAAGATAATATTAATGGAAGATCTGCTAATATTGTCAATCATTTCAGGGGGTTGATTGGTAAGACTACCATAAATTAACAGGGAGGTTTTGAAAGGGATACAAAGGTAGATAAAAACCAAATAAATAAAACGTAGATTCAGGAATGGGTTTGGGGATCACACTAAATCTGAGCTCCATTTTAAGAAGAGTTAATTTTTACCTCGTGGCCCTGCTTGATACTCAGCATCAGGAAGGGAACACAGAAGATATAGGTGTGACAGTAAAGTGTGGTGATGACAGTAGATGGTGCCTGATTGTCAGTTAAAACAGTGTCTGGGGATTTAATGGTTGGTCTGCAAATAGCTAAGTGAGGTGTCAACGAGGTCCACATTCATGAAAGCATACATTCATCAGTCACAGTATATCATATAATGTGAAGTTGAAAGGGGGATTAGTATCAGAGTCTACACAGTGAGAACCTAGTTTGCAGATGGCTACGGATGACAGTGGGAACCAAAGGAACATTTGTGGAAACTACAGAGGAAATATTCCTCTGGTGATCTCCCTCTATCCATAATTGAGAGATGGGAGAAAAGAGAGTGTTACATAGAGTGCATTGGAGAGATGAGATTGAAAAAGATGAAACGTTGTCATTTGATCCTGCTTCTGGTACATGTTGCACCTCATGCCGTTTTAAACAGCTTCTGTATTTCTGCTTTGTTGACTTGTGTTTCAGTGTATCGCAGAGGTGTCATGGCATTGGTGTCATGTCACAAAACCCTTTAGCAGTTGTGTTCTGTTTTGCAGATTATGAAACTCAGGAGTAACGAACCTATAGCAACAACAAGTCAATATAAGATTTTGAGGGTGGAGAGATAAAAAGGAGATGATGTCCAAGTCTAGGAAGGAAAAGAATATTTGGAGATGGATTGTGGTAGCAATTGTACAATAGTGCTTGACATGGCTGAACTATTGAATGATATGATATATGTATTAATCCCCAATGAAAAATACATATTAAAGTATTTTGTGACTTATACAAAAGTGTTATAAAGCTTTATAAAAATAAATATAAAATATAGTAACATAAACATATGCTTTAAGAAACTTCGGGATCGAATTTAATTTGAGAGTACAGAAAAATGAGTAATTCTTGGTTTCAAATATACTGCTGTTATTAGGAACCCTTGAGACTTGTGATTAAGAGGGACCTTTCCTGAAACAGAACAATGGCAATTGAATCCAACTTATGGAAAATATCAACATTATTGGCACTTCTATGTATACATGTAAATCTCTTCCAAAAATAAAGAGCAAAAAAAAATGAGGATAATTGTTGAATACCAAAATTGGCAGTTCTTTGACTTTAAATAATAAAGCTAAAAAGTTTCAAGTGTTAACATTAGAGTTATAAACAACTTAGTCATGATTCTAAGCATAAAGATTATGAATTTAAAGTATGTTTTCTGTCTTTGATAATGTCTATCATGAGATGACTTTCTCCTCTCAAATTAGGAAAATTGGAGATTTAATTTAGACATTTTTATTAAAATAGGAGGAAGCATTATAATTGGCATTTGTACAATACCTTAATGAATTGTTCTTATATTTCTCAACTTCAAATGTAAAAGTTCAAACATAGTGGGGAGTTTGTTTAGTATTGTGATCCAATACACAACTAAATCAAAATCCATTTTTGTTCTAGAGAATTCTCAGAAATTGTATATTTGCTGTCATTTTGGGAACTTAATTTTTGCCTAGGTCACTGTTCCCTCAGACATTTGTTAACCAATTCTTTCTGCTTTGCTGTAAATTTTGCTAAAATATGTCTACAGAATTTTTTTAGTGTTCAGATGAGTCACTATTCTGAAATTTCATATATCCAAGTGTGTGTTTTTTCTACACTATAGCTTTCCAAAATACTCACTGGGAAATTTAGAAGTGCTTACTCCCCCTCACTGTGCTGCTATATGCCGCAGGCCAAACAGAATTAAAATTATTACAGTCATCTGAATATGAGATTCTTTTCTACAAAAACTAGCATTTGAATAGCCAGGAAAAAATAAGCCAAGCTGACAATGCTACACAGAAATCACTGGTAAGCTTTCTTTATTTCAGTTTTAGCAAGATTCTTTCAATTTTTAACTCTCAACAGTTCACAAGATCTACATGCAAACACTAACAAATTAGACCTCAAAATATGGATATTTTAAATTTTTTATTCATTTGTAATTAATGCTTGTACAAGTATTTTAATATCAGTATAATTTTCATAGCATATGTGTATATAGAGAGATTTTGTTTTACAACCCCATACCCCTTGTAAATTAATGAATTCTATATTTATTTTTATAGTATTTCAATAGGCTCTTTTAATTATTCTGAATTTGTGTGTGTGTGTGTGTGTGGTATCACTGCCCTGGTGGGAGTAGGAAGCCCAGCCTTGCTCATAAAGAGCTGCTGCTGGATTTGAACCACCATCCTTGTGGGCCACAGTCCCGCACATGACCACTACACCACCAGGACTCAGCCTATTCTGAATATTTTTATTGAGCTTTGACTAGATGTCAGGTTTAGTATGAAAATCTAATATTAGAATTACTAAAACTATGGCACTGGATTACAAAGGATTTAAGGCGATGCAAGTTAATATTTACAGCATAATTGGATTAGAATTGGATTACACACAAATAATGAAATAAGAAAGCAAGCAATCTTTTGCAATTCTTTGCATCAACTTTCCCCTGCTAATTGCCTAATGTTATTTTCCCTGTTCAAAAACTGTGTCTATACTTTCTAAGATTATATACATCATCTCGATTACAGCAGAAGTGAAATAAAAAATGAGACAGCAATAACAAGCAGGAATGGCAGATTCTCAGAGAGGGTTTTTTAGTGAAATGAAGGACATGTGAATTCTTCAGTTTTCTCTACTTTCTAAAAGCAAGCACTACTACTATGAATTAATCTGGGTCCCCAATGGTGATCTATGGGAACCAGATTGTTATATTTTGTAAAATATTCAGGTGTTTGCTAGGAATATTTCTGTCCTGTTATTTACTACTTGGTCCCCCATACTCATCTAAGATCAATTGTATTTATACCAATAATCATAAGTTGCATTGGAAAGAATTTCAGCACTGGAATCAGATGAACCTGATTAATCCTTGACACATCATGTAGTTTAATAAATTTGATAAAATCTTGACAGAGGAAATGGAGGTAGCAGAGACTATTTAGAGCAGTGGTTCTCAACTGGGAACAGTTTTTTCTACAGAGGTAACAATTAATAATCCTTGCAGACATTTTTATTGTGATTACTTGGGAGTTGTTACTATTATCTGGTGGGTAGCAGCCATAGACATTACAAAATATTTCACAAATGAACAAGGCAGTTTCCTTCAACAAAAATTGTCCCGTCCAAAATATCAATGCAACCACTGCTGAAAAACATTGGCTTAGATCATTGACTAGTACGACATACAGTATAAAAGACTAATTAGTCCCTCCCCAAAGAAAATGAAATGCACTATCATTAAGTCAATTCTGACTCACAGCAACCCAGACCGAGTAGAATGAGACCTGTGCCTTTGTAAGATGATACCTCTCTACGGGCAATGATGGGCTCAACATTTCTGAGCAGCAAGCGATATTTTCAACCTGGTGACTGTAAATAGAAGTCTTCCGTGTAATCCACAGTGCCACCAGGGATACTAATTGGGCTTTAGAAAGTCATTTTTTAAATGAATAGATCAATTTCCTCACCTGTAGAATAGCAGTTATTATTTCAAGGACTAGATATGAAGATGATATTAATTAAGGTATACAAATTCTTAGTTGTTGTCTTTTACTTGGAAAGAAATAAAACCAGTGTCTCACAACAAACTTTTTTTTTTCATTCTGGAATTATAAGACGTTTAAATTCTCCTGCTTTCATGAGTGGTTCTGAAAGAGGTCCATCCTCTAATTTCCTAACTCCTGTGTACCCATGATCAATAATAAAGTTATTAATATTTATTAAAGATATGCCTTAGGCTATGAGGGTATAGAGATACTTTGAACACATTCTTTATTTTATAATAATTCTGATTGCCATTTTTCTCTCTTTAACAGTTGTTACAGTCCCTAAATACTTGACCCTTAAAAAAAAACAAATGTTAGGCTATTCAAAAGGCATACTAAGACTGAAAGAGTTTTACATGCATTTAGCATTCGTTTTGGTGACATGATTAATAAAGATAAAAATTATACTTAGTATGGGGGGATTTTAAAAGTTTTCTATGGAAAATTTCATTACTATGTAATTCATTTTTCCACTAACATTTGATATCCCCTTATATTATAAAAGTGACCAGATTTTAAACGGGGTACCAATGATTGGGAGGGTGGTTTTTGATTAAAAATTTGGTCTATATGGAGCAACAAAATTTTTCACAGAGTGCAAAGATAGTATTGAAATATATTTATTTTGATTTTAAAATGTCATAGGACATTGTTAAATTGTTAAAAAGCAGCACGTCTGGTCACCCTACCTTATAAGCATTAGATGCACATTTAAATTTGCTCTAACTTACAAGTGACAAGGAATACATTCTTGTGAACTAAATCTCAGGTGATTTCTCCATGATGTGCTACCTGTTCCATGGAATTACCTTGAAATAGCTCAGGAAAAAAAAAAAAAAAAAACCTCCCTAATCTCCCAGGAGTTCATCAAACCTGACTTGTAACTCTTTGCAGCCTCCTTCGTGTATTTTCTCCCTTACCCACACTATTTATTCCAGTTTATTTTCCAGGTCTCCAAATGACTCTTATCATGATTCCATTCTGTCTTAAGTTATAAGTACTGCCAGCACGTCCTTTATCCACACCTGTAGAAGTGAAGTGAGACTGTTTTACAAAACCTCAGATTGCGTGTCACTTCCCCGTTGTTTCTTCCAAACTGTGCTCTAGTGCTAATATTCCGTAGCCAATAAGCTACACCTCTCTTGCCTTCTGTCTCCTTTTTTCAGGGGCGGGGGTGGGAAAACACCTCATATTAAATAGTGTGGAGTTATCTGTATCTGTCCTTTCTCTCTCCTTTCTCACATGAGGTTTTCTCATTCAATTTGTACCCAGAATTTCACAGTGTTATCAATTCTGAGGGCCTGGTCAGAGCTGATATATCAACCATTTTTTTCTATTCAACCAAGCTCTAAACCTCAGGTTAACAAAACAATAGCAATTTAAAAAATTTAAAAGCTGAAAGAATTGTAAATGGATCAATGGGGAATTTAAATGATAAAATATGACATTTTCACCGAACTACATCTGCTGTAATTGATCTTGAAATGCCTTGTCTGATGGCAAGATTATTCATATCCATGGAGTATGTACAAAAGGAATTCACATAAAGCTTAATCCATGTGATGATTCTGCCAATGGGTTTGAGGCTTCCACTATGATCTATACTGAAGTTCTCCCAAACAAGTGTTCACCATCATTCCTTCTTTCAGATTTCGATTTTATTATTTGCAATCTTTAGATCACATAGGATGGTATGCTTCTTCCATGTGGCCACTTGTTTTGAGAAATGCCTTTAAGAGTCTAGACTTCTGATATATTCATTGTGGTAGGTGGGCACCATCTGGTTTCTTCACTGAACTTTGCTATCTGCTGTTTGATTGGTGTGATTTTACTCTAGCCAGTATTTGAGCTGCAACTGCATTCAAACATCATAGCGATTGTGAGGCTGGTGCAGAATTGGGTAGAATTCTGTTCTGCTCTGCCTACAGGTGTTGTTAGTTGATATTTATTACATGGCACCTGACCACAACAGAGCCGGTGTCTTAAGTTTTATCTTCCTCCTTTTCAAGTTGAGAAAGAGAAAACAAGCATATTCTTAAAGATATGGCACATTTTCAAATAGCTGGATATCATTGCTGATCTCATGTTTTTAACTCCATGACTTTACTTTTATGTGCACTTTATCATTCTCTTGACACTAGGGATCCAATGGAAGCACATTATTTTAATGGAAATTGTAGAAGCATGTGAGCACACAAAGGAACATCTGAAACCTTGTAAGACTTAGGGTCAGAATGGATGCATTGCAACTTCTGTAAGCTGCGGTCCATGGCTAATCAGTTGGTGACACACCACTTGAAGATAATTAATAAGGAAATAAAAAGATCAATCATAACAAGTCTTTCAAATTTACTCCTTTTTGTCCACTGGGAGAGATGTAGTGTAGGGAGGGATGAGCTTAGCCCAACATTTGCTCTGTTATCACAATGGCAAAAGAATTCTGTCCCTTGTGCCAATGACCCAAGTATGTGGAAAAGGGAAAACAAACCCACCCCTCACTGCCATTGAGTGAATGCTAACTCATAGAAACCTCAATGGGTTTTGCAAGACTGTGGCTGTTGATGGGAATAGAAAGCCCAGTCTGCTTCCACTGGTCATCATGCAGATCCCAGTCCAAGGAATAACCACGAGACAGCCATTTGTGAGCAGAAATAATCAAAGCTACTCGACTAGTGGGTGCTTTGTTTAGTCATTTCTGGACCATATGTCCAATTCAATGGCTAGTGTAAGGTAGGTTCAAGCAAAACCTCCTATTGTGTATTAAATTGTGTTCTCCAAAATATCTGTTTGAAGTTATAATCTCTTCAATTTTGAATGTGCTCACTTTTAGAAACAAGGTTTTTTCCCTAAGTTACTTTGAATGTATGTCAGAGTAAGTTTTCTGAGCGGAGTCTTTCAAAAAAGGAAATAGGCACGGAGAAGTACACATGTGGGAAAGATGCCAAGTGACGATGGAGGCAGTGCTTCTACAAGCCCAGGAACACTAAGGATTCACAGCAGCTGCTAGCTAAAAACTCATGGGCTCAGATACATGCACAATCGGAGACTAGCTTATGACCAGGAATGGGGAGGGGGGGGTTGTGTGTGCAATGTTTCACTCTGTTGTACAAAGTCTCCCGATGAATTGGGAACTGTCTCCCCACCACCTAAAAACAGAAGCAACTCAAAGAGACAAACTAAAACGCTTGCCTAGAGACACCGTGTCTTTGTGGTTTGTATATTACTGTGGTAACAAAAGTTATTCCAGCTGTCTTTCAAATATCAGCATGGTCATCCCAGATTATCAGGCTTCAGTTGAGCCTCTAACCTAAGAAGGGACTGAGAATTTTAGAAAGAAAGAAAGGAAGGAAGGAAGGAAGGAAGGAAGGAAGGAAGGAAGGAAGGAAGGAAGGGAGAGAGAGAAAGAGAGAGAGAAAGAAAGAAAGAGAGAAAGAAAGAAAGAAAGAAAGAAAGAAAGAAAGAAAGAAAGAAAGAAAGAGAAAGATGAAGCTTCCCACTCTGAGGGATTAGTTGCCAGATCTCTTACAAATAGTTGTGCAACATTGTAAGACGGTCAAGGATGGATTGACACAGACTCTGCAACTGGACTCAAGCGTCATAGCAATTGTGAGGATGAAGCAAAATTGGGCAGAATTCCATTCTTCTTCGCCTACGGTCACTATGAGTTGATATTTATTAGGTGGAGCATAAGCACAAAAGAGCCAGTATCTTAAATTTGGTCTTCTATATTTCCAAGTTGAGAAAGAGAAAACAAGTATGTTCTAAAAGATATGGCACTTTTTAAATAAAAACACTAGCTAAAACTTCCCCAAATTCAAGGCTGCTGTCTAGAAGGATGAAGCATTTTGCTATAAAATGTAAAGGAAAATTGACTTTCTGTAGCAATATTCTTCTCCGTTTAAGGAGCAATTGGATGAGCAAAGCAGAAATTTAGAATATCATGCTCACAAAATATAAATAAATTACTAATTATAAAAATGAGATATTAGTAATTTATTTATAGTATTCTCCTAATGACTGTAGAGAAGAAAGCTTATGATATATTCATATCTATAAGTGAAATAAGCTGTTTCTTTTATGTTACCATAATTTCAATGATATTCACAGTTTCAATTATTTCATCCACTGTATGCATTTATTATAAAATAATACAGTTATCTACACATGAGAGAATTTAGCTTTGTATAGTTTAAAATATTTTCAGAGTCATATATAAATGGTTTTAACATTTTCATGCAAAGATTTTAGATATGAACTTCAAGCCTCAGGTTTTAAAATCTTATTTTTCTTTGTTTCCACTTTAGTTTTAGTAATATTTTCTAGACATTTAGGCCAAAGCTCTCTTCTGAATAATGAAAATGATTTTAAAAAATTGTTTTGGATTCCAATGCCTTTGTTTGCCCTTTTGGAGAATTTACTGCTGATAGTCTTCATTTTCAACTTATTATCAGCTCTACACAGCCAGTATGTCAGCAGTTAGTGACTATTTTATACACATGAGGCTCTATTCTTAAGAAGAAATGATGATTATAAATTCTTAAAATGTAAAGGGCTTATAATCACTTTATCCCTGGTGTAATATTAATAGAATTTGTTTAATAAATTGGGTTTATTAACCATTATAAAGCTACTATGTTGGGTGGCACTGAAATTGCTGTTATATCTGTGTGGTACAGTTTTCTTCCTCAATGCAAAGACATAAATAAAGATTAGGTAACTGCGGAGCCTGGAAAGTATGCCAGTTATTTTTGAATTGTCATTTTATTGCCCTTAAATCAGCAATTAGGGGCACATATTTTGTGGCAGGAAAAATTCATTGTAATCTGAAATATAAAACTTGTGTCTACGCTAAACAATTTATAATTATAGTGTTTTAGAGACATGATTTGCATTAAAATGATTCCATATCACACAGTTAAAATCATTATGAAAATCATTTGAATATAAATATTTTGCTGCATTTGGCACACCTCCAAAAATCACCGAAATATATGTCTTCCTACTCTGGCAATGAGCGATCCCAGAGAAATTTTCAATACAGAGTCTATGTTAAGTTAGACTGGGCTTGAATACTTTATCAGCAGTTTAGCTGTATGTTTGCACTGGAGGAAATGGTTCCTCTGGGTCCAGCACTTTTCTTCTCCCCCCGACTGAAGATCGTCTAGCATTGCGGGACTCACGGATACTAAAGGCACTTCAAAATCCCAACAGCAAACTCAACTTTTATATCCTGGATTTTCTTCGCTCAAATAAGTGAGAGGATGAGAAATGAATTAGACACCCTGTTTTGCCATATTCTAAATGATGGAAAGTGGCAAATATACACATACAGAAACACATATGCATGCATGATAGAAACATTCTTCATGCCTGTCTTCTGAATGCTCACAAATGTGATGCCAGCTTGCAAACATGGGAAGTGTATTGGTATTTCAGAAATACTCTCCTTGATGCATTTAACCCCTTTAAATGACTCATGTAATATTTATTTGGCAATAATTTGGTGGCATCCCTTTCACTCTAAGACTTGAAACATTAGACACTTGTCAGAAAAAACAAGGTGATGTTCACATTTAGAGTGTCTGTCTTTTTTTTCGGGGGGTGGGGGCGGTTTTCATCACTGCCTTCTGGTGAGAGTGAGAGTGGGAGGTCCAGCCTTGCTGCTGCTGGATTTGTATAGCCAAGTCAGGGGGCCGAAGGCCGACACTCAACCACTATGCCACTGGAGCTCAGGCCTATAGTTTCTGTCTTATGAGATGGTATGTACGGGTGATAGCGCTCACCCAGAAATATAAAGAAATGGGATAAAGTGCTGTGCAGTAGTTGCGGTGCATTTCCAGTACATAAACTCAAAGTGCAACAAAATATACTCTCTACGCCTCTCCTGGAACGACCCTAATTTGTATGCAACTTTATTAGCAATCATTGATACATCATTTCTGGCTGTACTTCTTCCCCTGGAGGCTCCCTGCGAATGGAGTCAGGGCTGGGAAGAGGGATGGATGGGTGCATGGAGGAGGGAAACGGATGCAAAAACCAGCGGTCAGCACCATTCTACCCCTACTTCTGTTGTTTGGCTCATTTACTCCATATGTGTCCTATGATATAGTCAGATTGTACATTTCAGCACAACAACGATAGCTTAAACATAAAAGATCCAATTAACTTATTGTAATTCACTGTAGTGTGTGTGTGTATGTGTTTCTACACGTGTGTGCGTGCGCTATGTGCCATTGACTCAGTTCATTTATGTTGGTTTCTTTGTGGGTGCAACTAGCATCATCGCCTCTCCGCAGAGTTCAATGACTACCTCTCCCTTATTCGACGTCATCCTCATAGTTGTTGTTAAGTTTCAGCCCAGGATGACAGTCCCTGTGTTCATCCTTCTAGCTCAGCAGCATGCTGTTTTGCAACGACCTTCATTTCCCAAGTCTGATGTCTTGGTCAAGGACTGCTCTCTGCTGAGAACATGTCCAATGTACTTGAAAAGAAGTTTTGCCATACACCATATTTTTCACACCATAAGATGCACTTTTCCCCCAAAAGTGGTGGAAAAACAAGGGTGTGTCTTATGGTCTGAAGGTGTGGTACCCCAGAACATTTTGGTATACTGGTACTATTTGGTTCAGATTAGTTTTCTTCTGTCTATGTTCTAAAAACTGGGTGTGTCTATGGTCAGGTGTGTCCTATGGTTGGAAAAATATGGTACATTTTAAGAAGCATTGTGACTTACTTCCTTCAGTTGTTAAGACATATACCTTACAAAATCTATAAAATCTACAAAATCAAAAAGGCTTGATTCTATTCTGTGGCATAGGAAATCCTAGGAAATACAGCATTACAAAGTTAATTGTTTTATGATTTATGGAAAACAACCTCTACCTCCAGAACTAATATTTTGCTTGAGAATAATCAAAATTAAATGACATAAAATAGCACCTTCAATAATATAGACAACATCTCAAACCCCTTGACTTTTGTATTAATTTCTTTTTGACAGTGGTAATAAACTGCCAAGGGACAGAGTAGTGTAAAATAATGAATATTATAATAATGTTCTGAAATCAGAGAATGAGCAGATTAAATCAGTCACTAAGGTATTGGCAAAACTTATTCCTCCTGAAGGTTCTAGAGAAAAGGTCTTCCCTTCCTTATACCAGTTTCTAGAAACTGCCGATATTCCTTAGATTAAGGTCTTTCCTTCCATTTTAATAAGGCAATAATCCAATTTCTGCTCAAATTATCCCAACTTCTCTCTCTTTAACAATTACCCTCATACCTACCTCTTATGTTGGGCTGGGCTAACTAGTATGTATGTATGTATGTATGTATACACACATATAGATACACACATATGTGACTAACTTTATGACATATATATAACTTTATGTAATAAAGTTTTAAGTCAAGAAATAATTATATATCAAGAAAGCATTGTAGATGATCCAACAAAATTCCACAAATCTGACACTAATTCGTAAGTCACTCTTGAGCCTCACGCAGGCACATGCAATGTTAAGTATGCAGGAAGATGACTGCTGGGTGGGTGCAGAGTTTTGTGGATCCAAGAGTGGTGGAAACATGGCAGGTCATCAAAGCATTCATGGATACTGGTAGAATCCCAGCAAGCAGGAAGGCAAAGTGGGGGAGAGAGGGGCAAAGAGAAGGGGAATTTCTTGGGGATCTCCTTATTTGAAGGCCATACTTCCATGGAGAGGGCCTCAGGCTGTGTCTTGATTTATAGGTAGTTTGGATTCCACCCCTACAACTTTTATGCATCTTTTTTTTTCTTTTTCTGCATCATTGTCCTGGTGGGAGTAGGAAGCGCAGCCTTGCTCCTGGACAGCTGCTGCTGGATTTGACCCATCAGCCCTGTGGACCGCAGTCCTACACGCAACCACTGCACCACCAGGGCTCAGCTCTTCTATGCATCTTCCAGCTGATATAAGCTTATCGCATGATACTTCAAATTCATCTTGGACTCACCTGCACAATCTTAAGGTCTTTAAATTCATCACACCTACAAACCACTTTTGCTCATGTCACATAGCATGCATGGGTAAAAAGGAGTAGGATGGATCTTGAGGACTCAGATGTAGGCATCATTGAGCGTCTTTGTCTACCAAAAGATGGTAGTTTAGTGTTAGAGGAGCCAGTCCCTAACACATCATCACGGGTCTGGTGGGTGCCATTGTACAGCAATAATAAATAAAGATTATAGTACAGCCATAGATAATGAGAGAGAAACAATGGAGGCAGGCACATTTTATGGTAGCATGGTCACCTCCTGGGCAGCCATGACCTCAACAGTCAGGTCCATGAACAACAAGGGCAGGAAACTGCGCCAGAGAGATCCCCTTTATTGCTGACTGACACTTAAAAATATTTTGGGGAGAATGCGCAATCCCCCTAATTACAGGTAATGACATATGCCACAGAAATGGGCTATCTTATAGGTACCACAGTAATGAGGAGGAGAATCTAGGGGCATACACATGCAATAGGAATGGGAGGTATTGGGGTACCACATGTGACAAAAGAGGTGGACACCAGATTCATGATGGTGGCCTAACCTTGATGCCCTTGGACAGGAGACTTGATTTAGCCAAAACTTTCAAGGGAAGGGAACCATTGTCCTAACAGCAGGGAATGAGCCCTTCCTTTTGTGGGAAAAATAATACTGTCAAATGGCTGGAGTTTTCAGGGAGAATGTCTCCTAGCATCTAGCCTCCTACCAAGGTCTGGAAAACAGCTTCAATTATTTGGTTAATACTTTGGAGGAGTTACAGTTGTGAAAAAGTCTTATATTGATCCCACAGTTTAATAATAGTAGCATTTTCACTCTCAGGGCAATGTATTTCATTCATGACCACCTCCCATCTGTTAGCAGAAAATTGCATGGTGCTGTAATCTTGAACTGGTAACAGTAGAACCTTGAGGCTAAGATGATGGTGGTGATCAATATCTGAAGATCAGCTAGTAAAAATCTGATAGGTCACAAAGACCATTCCCTAAATGATCCTGTAGATGGCAAAGGATTAAGCAATATGCTATTTTATTTTTATGTATGGATGCACCAGAAATCCTAAACTAAGTTGGTGGCAACTAACATCAAATCTGCACCACTCTAAGAGCCATATTAGTTACTAGAGGCAGTAAGGGATTTCAAAATATTTTCAAGTCTATCACTGTTTCTATACACATTTTCATATCCCTGTCCCCTTAAGGGCACTGTGAGAATACACTGCTCAAGTTTTGTAACAATACCCCATTAACTTCTTCAGATACACCATGGGTCTTCATAGCTTAAAGATTTTTTGCAGCAAAAACTCCTGGTGCAAAAATATTCTTAATCTCCTCAGTTTCTTTTAACATAATATTAACTTTTCAACTAAATTTATATTTCTGGAATTAGCACCTCTCGTCATACCACAGAGATGGAAATTCCAGAGATCAAGTCTATTTTGAATTAAAAATCAAGAAAAGTGTATTTTTCCAATGAATGCATGGTTAATAAGGACTTTTGCCTCTAGTATTAGTGATGGCCACTATAACAATGAGGAAATGCACTCAAATATTTAAGAAGTGATTGAAGATGCATTATTTATTTATATATATATATATAGAGAGAGAGATATCTCACTATTTTGTTAAAAAGGCATATCTTATAGAAATTATATAATAAATTGAGTGATACAAGCAACAAAACCAATGCTTCTTATGTCTCCAAGGTAGAGACCTTCAAAATGTCTCCCTAAAACCTCACAAGATGGCATTCATTACCTTGGTGGACATGCCAGTGTCCAGGACATTGCCTTCTTGCTTAGAAAACAAATTTTGTGAGCAAGTGAAGAGAAAATTCATCTCTAAGGAACAGATTTACATTACATAACCATACAAGACTGATTCTAATAAATTAACTTACAATGAGCTACCCAAGGGCCACAGGAACTAGAATATTGAAATCTGCATAAAGAAGTCTCTTCCTTCCTTTTAAATGAGCTATACACAAGGAGAATAGTTCAAGTTCACCTTTATTAGCACAGATTCAAAAAGAAACTGTAGGGCTAATGAAATTGTTATAGATATAACATAGGTATATAAATCATCTGAATTACTATTATTCTTTAGAAGGATGTTTGCACCCCCTTTAGGTGCAGAAAGTAATCTCGGTGGCTTGCTAGGTTATTGACTAGGCCCTTATTTCACAAGGTCAGCAGTTACAACTCACCAATACTCCAAAGGAGAAAAACCAAACTTTTTGCTCCCATAAAGACTGAGAGGCTGGCAGACCCAAATGGCTGGTTTACTCTATTCTATAAGGCTACTGTACATCTACATTGATGGTGAAGGCTGCGAGTTTGGTTTTGACTGCAGGACTCCTACCTCAAAATAGAGATTTCTGAAACAAAAATGAGCACTGCTAATGTTTTCCTGATGATATTTCTTTTAAGTACTCATTTGACTGAAGACATTCTGACACACACCTTTCCTGATTTTATGTCATGCAGCATCCCTTGCTGTGTTCACACCATGACCACATGATCCACATATATGTTTCAAGTGAGCACAAAGAAGTGTTCTGGAATTCCCATTCCTCCAAAGAGTTTTTTTTTATTTTTTTCATAGTTTTCCATTAACTTACCTACTGTTAAAAAAATACTGTCCATTTGTTTTCTCTCCCTAAAGTTTATATTATTTACATTATTTTTAAAATCTCAGGGAAAGACTCTTGAGGGAGCATTAGAATTCATTGTGATAGTGCATAGACAACTCTTTTGCAAAGCAATTTCACTATGGGAGTGGATGCTGTGTGAATAGTATGAAGAAAAGCACTGTGAAAAAGAAGGCTCATTGAAAAAAATCCGATATTCCGAAGACTCATATTCTGAGGTATTATCAAGGGAAAGAATGCCCAAATATTTTTCTCTTAACTCTGTGAAATAGTACAATTTGATAGAGTATTTTATAATGACTGTCAATATTTTATAATGACTATCATTAAAAGGTTGGTGACATTTATTTCACAAGAAACTATTCTTCTAGGGGCTGCTCACACAAACTCAAAAAGGCAAACTTCTATGCAGTCGTGGGGTAGCCAACAGCAGGGTCATCAGTTAGAAGACACCAGCTGTCTCACAGGAGAAAGAGGAGGGTTGGCACTCTTTAGGAGTTACAGTCTTGGGGAACTACAGGAGCAGTTCCCCTTTTTTAAGTTCGAATTGATTTCACGGCAGTGAGTTTGGGTGCATTGACCCTACCTGATTTGTATGAAGATGAGATCTACGTGGATATTGAAAAGATTGTCAAATCGAACAGAGTTCTGTGGAGGAACAATTAGTGTCATAGTCCTGTGAAAGAAGAATGGAAGCACAGCCTTGTTTGACCTCCACCCTGTGGCCATCAGCTTGGCCTAATAGAGAGATGGATTCTCCTTTTCCCTTGTGAAGTCAAAGGAAGTCAGATACAGCTTCCCATTATTTAATAATACATTCCCTCTCAACAGAGGACAGACTTAGTATTATTAAAGAAGTATTGAATTGTCTGAACTAATATTTCTAATTAACAAATAAGATTTATCCTCAGTCTTGTGTTTCATTATATTCACATTTTTCAACAACTCTTTTATAGCTATTAATTAGCTTCAATTTTCATTCAAAAAAGATTTCTTGAATTTGCTTTCTGGAAAATACATTTTATCTCTATAAAGTCCTTAAAAATTAAAGGGGCTGGGGGCTGTACCTTCTTTTGGGATTTAGTCAAACTGAAATGAACAGCACAGTCCTTATGGTACATAGACAACTTTTAAGTTTGTGAAAATGATTTATAATAAATGCCCTAAAAGTTCTAAATTATTTTACATTTTGTACCTATATTAACCATAAGAAAAACATCTCAATATTTTTTATGTGATAGAGACCAAAATATCACTGGTCTACTTTCCAAAGTTCAGAGAAAACATGATACAAAAAATATATTTAAAAAATATACAGTTAATGCTTTTAAAATTAAGCAATAATAAAATTATTTTAGTTGATAAAATGAAAATCACAATCATTTAGAATTTTTAGTAATAGGAAATAGCACTTTTTAAAAAATAAACTAAGGAGAAATCCTTTATGGAGTATGATGATTGTATCAAATAATTAATAATTAAATACATTATTGGTACACAAATTAATCAATGGATACATGGAACAGAATAACTAAGAAAAAATCTTATGGGAAGACATTTAATCAAAACAAATTTTTTTTGAAAACTTACAAATTTGAATACACTATTTACATGAGTTTATCTAATCTCCTCATAGGGAGCGTTGAGAGTATAGTGAGTTTCATGCTGGCTCCTGACCGCAAGCTTAGCAGTTTTAAAAGGCCTGGCTATCTTCAGACAAAGACGAGCCTTTACGCTCCCATAAACATGTGGAGCCTCAGAAAGCACATATAGGACTTCTAAGAGTAGACTCCGATAAATGATAGGGTCATCTGATGAAAGCAGCTTACAAATCATTGGCAAATGAACAGTTGTTCAATACATTGTCATGGGACAATTGCAACATGTAAGATTTAAGAAAAATGAATACTATTAATAGGTAAGTTCGAACACATTAGGGAAATTTGTTAAAGCACAAACTAGAAAAGAACTGAGGGCTTATTCATAGCAAAGAACATGTAAATATTAATAATTATGGAACATTGTAATAAAGATTAGCCATTGTTACATTCAAATTTCTAAAACCATGCCATATCTCTTATAGAATTAACAATGGTTCTGTTATTACCTTTACAAAGTTAGACAGGAAAATTATATATTATTGGTGAATCTATGAATGCTTAATATTTTTCTGAAAAAAAGATGCAGCAGTAAATTTAAAGGCCTAAAAATTACTTATTCTATTTAAGTAATAAATTTATCTAAGAATTTAATAAAAAGAGTTTCAGCATAGAATGAAAGGTTTGTGCACACATATCTATGTGTGAAATAAAGTATGTTAGCATGATCAAATACTCAACCATTAAAAATTCATAGAAATAGGTTTAATTATATGAGAGAAAGAAGAATAACATAGTTAAGAGGAAAGTCAAAATAGAGTATCTTGTACTTTTATACCAAACCCAAACCAAAACTGTTCCATTAAGTAGGTTCTGACTCACAGAACCTTTGATGGACAGGAGGCATCTGTGTTTGTGTGCGTGTGTTTGTGTATGCTTCAGTTTTCATCTGGTTGTGTACATAGATATCACTCTCTCCTCTTCCCAGTGTTGCACAATATGCTACATGACGCATGTGCATTAACTATCGAAGATAAATAGTCACACTATTTCCTTCTGTATTAAGAAAAATACCTTGTTTCAAAGGATTTTGAAATTTAGTCAAAACTAAACAAAACAAAATACAAACACTGAACATTTGACTGTTCTAAATCTATGAATAGCCTAGGAATAAGAAGGAAAGCATTTTCATAAACAGACATGCTAAAGGTAGTGGTAGGTAGAGTGCTATTATTTTGATTTTCTGACCATTTTTGCAAAGTCTTACCTAACTTTACAAAACCGAACCACGGCCACGGAGCCCACACCGATGCAGAACCACTCAATAGGGCAGACCCCGAGCCTCAACACCAATGCCTTGGAGGAGCATCGAGATGCCTGACACGCAGTTGAGTTCCAAATCAATTTTTCCCATAAGAAATGACTGAAAGTGCATCGATCCATTTTCGACCACCTAGTTTTACCCTAATCTTGCCTTTTTATACAAAACATTACACAGAAATTTCAAAGTAACGAAATTCCGAGTTAAATATTATCATTTAAATAAGAAAAACAACACTTTAAAAGTTTTTAACAACTACAGTATGGCCCATACCTTGAGACGGAGGGGATCTGAATCTGTGGACACGGCTGTGGAGAGGAGGGGTGCAGAGAGAGTCATTGCATGCAAGGAACCCCCTTCCATCAAACCAACTGGTCGCAGATTCTCAGGAGTTTTTTCCTTTGACTTTTTTCACTAGGACCAGGCTGACTTTCTCTAAAAAAAAAAAAAAAAAAAAAAAATCTGTCTAATGTGGTCTGCTGTTGGTGTTTCCTTAACTGTTTTCTAAAACGGTTTACGAAATTATCATCACCAATACCAATAACAGAGTCAACCAGTTCCTTATGATGATTATTTTCAAAAACTCTTCCTTAGGACTCATGGTTTTTATCTATAAACAGTACAAAAGGCCACAAAAATTAATAAATTATAGCAAAATGCTTGGGATACAGCCGCAAAGGATTTAACTAACGTGCCCTAACCATGCCAATTAACTCCCGGTGGCCGAAACATGGACTGTTTTTAGTTTACAAAAATCACGTGTATTTGGTTGGATTCCGAATGTTTTGTTCAAGCTCCTATGCAAAATTTTCCTGACAATCCGCGTCAAAATCTGATGATATCAAGTACAAATGGCGTTAAGCACCAGGCTTCTAATGTATAGACTTTCCAAAACTTCATAAATCTACCCAGGAGCACACAAATCTTTATCCTGCTATAGAAAGATAGATAGATAGATTGATAGATGATAGATAGATGGATAGATGATAGATTTTAAATCAATGTATATTAAAATGTGTTGATTTAAAATCATTTTGAAAGTTGTTTACTATCCGTACAAATTTAAAGAAATAGGGTTTTTTTTTTCAAGAATTTGAGGAATATTTTGTTTCTCAAAAGCTTAACGGTAAATAATTGCTGTTGGTAGGTAAAATGTAATTTAATGGACACTAAGTAGAGAAAGAAACCTGGGGATTTCATTGTTGCTTACAGGTTAAAAGGTGTCAATATCTAGTTTGAGGTAGTCATTCAGTATCTGAGTCAAATATTTGTGCAGTTTTTGTTCCTGTTGTTTATTTTGTTTTGTTTTTCTTCTTTGAGAATGTGCAAAGTACAAGCTAAAGTCAAAGGCACAGTATGAGCTAAGAGTCCACCAGAGATACAAAAAAAGAGAACATGTGTATTTATGATATTCGTTACAATAAATTGGCTTACCCCATTGTGGAAGAGGGGCAAGTAAACCAGTCATCCGAGCAAACCGTCAGATGAACAGACTAGAAACACCAGCGGGGCTATCTGAACAGAACACAGGCAGAATGTCCACTTATTCAGGGGGAACTCGGCTCTGCTCTTTTCAACGCCTCTTAACCGCGTGGACTTGTATCAGAATCACCCATGTTAGGAAAGGTACCTTCTTTATTTAAAGCCAACTGCTTTTACTTGTGAAGTATGCTTGCAACTACCTTCACGGCAAATTTAGGCTTGAGTAATCCAGGATGATACCTTAACCAAATTGGCAAGTTGACTCACAAAAACAGTGTGCAACATTAAATGGTGCACCTAAACAGGAAATAGAAGATATCGGAACACTCTGCTTCTCAACTCCCCTGTCTGATCTGAATGCAAAACCAAGACCATTTGATGGGACCTTCAGATTTTCTGTGATATTCTCTGATGCACATCCTTACTGGTAATCAAATGATGTGACTTTCTTTGATCAAAACATGATTTCAAGATACCCCTTCTTAGGTAATCATACTTTGATTGGAGAGGTCAGACACTACGAGAAAACAAGTAGGCTAGCAAAGAAACACCTGGCATCAATTTTAAAGATGAGGGTTGTTACAGTAAAATGTCATTAATTTTCACCAGCTGTTTGGGTAAGTAGAGCCTGAGTGGTTTCATGGATTTCATATTGGACTTCGGACCACAAAGTCAACACTTCAAACCCATGAGACAAATTTATTATGGAGTAACTTAAACAAATGTGCACCATCAACTGTTCTAATGATGATGCAACCACAGACATCCACAGGGCTGTTCCAGGCTCTCTGTGGTCATTCTGAGTTGTCATCAGCTTGACAACGAGGCATTTCTTGTCAGGGAAATACAAATATCTATTTATAAATTTGAAAAAAACTCAGGACATATGTAATGCTACTAACCCAAGTGCAAATTCCAAAAATAAAACTGAACCTATTTATTATTCCAATTTCCAATATGCTGAAGTCTATTTTCTGGTTTACTTTGATAGTTCTTAATATATTAATATCCTACTTTTAATAATTCAGTTGACACTGGTTTGGCAGGAGAAAGTCAATTGTGAGTTTGCTCACTTTTGATGACATAGAATCATCTCAGAACATATTATGTGTATGAAGCTATATCAGAAATTACAATAGTATAATTTACTATTAAATTATAATAGTATAATTTACTATAATTTTCTATTATTCAAGAAATTGTATAAGAAAAATGCTGTAGGAAGCAGCAGTCTTTGCCAGGCAAATTATTCATAGGTGTGATACTTCCCTGGGACATGCATGTGCCTCATAGGTACCTTAGTCTGTTAAATTTCAGAATTCATACAGTGGCATAACATTGGCTTAATGTCGTTGATGACTTTTAGCTACATTCAAGAGAAGTGTCCTGACAATATATATAGTTGTATCTTTTTCTTGAGTTTAAGTCAGAAGGTATTAAGTATTAGAAACCTGATATAGAATATATACGTGCAAACAAATACCCACTGATGTCCCAGGATTGAAAAGTTAAATTCCAAAAGCACCTACCTGCAATTTCTGAAATATACTAACTAGAGTGGAAGTCAGCACATACAAACACATGACGAAATGCCTATTTTGTTTACTTAACATTTTATTCCTTGGCTGAGATTGATGCCAAACTTGTGCATTACTCAGAATAATTAAGTTTTAAAACATAATGTATCTTTAAAGATATTTCCTCTTAGAACAAAATGTGAAAAAATAATGAGTGAGTACTATTAACTAAAATTCTGCAAAGGAGATTGTGGCTGTAAAGAGGAGTGCACATGCACCAGAGAAACTAATTAGATAGCCATCTGGCACCATTTAAGAGGGGTACAAAGGCCTCCACCTCTTAATAGTCCTTAAGGGCATCCCTCTCTTAGTGCTTTGTACTAAATAATCATTGTGAAAAGGCTCTTAGTTAAGAAATGTTAAATTATGTTCTTTCTGCAAGTTCTGTATAAGAAGTTGAGGAAAATGAATTATACATCAAAGAAAAATACTTAATATATTCATATATTTGGATAATTATAAAAATACAAATACAAGAAAATGCATTTATATTCAATGCTTCATTCCCCTGAGATTATGGTTAGTGAAACAGAAGGTTATTACATAACTTATTTTAAACTCTAATGAAAATAATAGCATCCTCTATTCTGTGCCACTTCTACAATTTCCCTGAAAAGTTCAAGAAACAAAGAAATGAGATGATTTAACATAACTCATCAAACTGGGGAAAATTGTGGAAGATGGATTTTTTTTAAGAAACTGCCTTGTGGATTAGACAAGATGGTGGGGGAAAATAATAAGATGACACTGAACTAAAAGTGTCATTGATATCTTGAGCTAACTTTGGAATTATGGCCCAGCCTGCCAAGATTCATGTATTATCCTTACTATGTGTCGCCTGCCTTCTGTCTGGAACATATGATTGCCCAGCAAATGTGGGTTTTCTCATGGATTTTGATATTTTCTGCTCTATTCATCTGTCAGTCATTGCTTCATTACTGATTTCCCAGGTTCTCTGTCTTCTGCTTAAATTGAATCTATATGCAGAAGAGACAGGACACTTTTTTCTTTCAAGAGAAATCATTAGAAGAGTTTATAAATGTTCTTTTTCTTTTTGGAGAAATGAGCTATAGTTTTTAAAAGGCAAACTTTTTAGGAGTTTATTTTATAACCAATTGTTAAACACAAAACTTCTAAAATATCATCACCATGAGGGAACTGCCATTCTTACTGAGATGTAGCCTGACTCTCCTCTCCCACATAGATCTTTGGGGACTATTTATTAATGGGACTTGTCAGACGGGGGACTATTTAGCTGGGCCAGGTGACTAGCTTCTGCATTCTGCAGTGAGGCTTACACAGACAGGACACCACTCTCAGATCGTCTGTCAATGGATTTAGTTGCTTTAAAAACTATTTGTGACTAGTAAAGCATGGAGGTGGTCACTCCACAGGCTCTAAATCTTCAGAGGATATTTTTTAAGGCACATCCTTTAAAGCCACTATAGAATGAACTCTTTTCAGCATGATTGAGGATAATAATGCTGAATGTCATAAAAATTACCTCTTAAAATAAACTAATGACATAAGTCTTGCTCCTAACTTAAGGATAATACATTAAATTTTTTTTAGGATAAAGTTTTTTATTAAAAAATATAAATTACTGTATGTATTAATTCACTAAAACTGATACACTTTAAATGCCTTCTCTATAAACTTAATTCTTTGTCCACACATAAGATTTTTCATTATGACTTCATTATTAACATTATTTAATTATAAATCATTTACTATACAAATCTCTGACATAAAGTATAAACCACAATGCTTTTAATTATAGTGAGAGATATGTGCAAGCACCATCATCCTCAATTTAGAGCATTTTTTGTTAATTTAGAACATTTTTATTACAACAAGTATAAACTCTACAATACTGCCCTCAGGCCCCAACTTTATCCCTTTGTGTATCTTAAAATATAAATATCTGGTGTACATGCAATTGTAAATTAGAGAAAATATGTAAACTAAAATTAACTATTCTTACACCAAGAGCTAGTATTTTGTTTTGTTGTTTGAAATGAAAACTTTTAGCATGAGTTCTTTTATTTTTTAGTGAGGATATATACACCTTTTCAGTTTTTCATATCTTTTGTAGAAAATGTTATTTCAATCATGATCTACTCAACAGATGACAGACAATGGGAAAACTGAAGCAAAAATATCCCTCCATTTTGCAAACTAGATATAATACACATTTTAATGTTTTCACTAACATTTATTATTATTTTCACTAATAAAATATAACAATATACTTATTGTCTTAATGTTCACAAGTCTCCCTGCTTTGAAATATCTAGCTTACATGACCCATGTGGATTTATTATTTTATGTTGACAATTTATCATGTTCCCCGAAGTTGAGAAGTTAGCTTATTTGAAAATCACTTTCACATTGTTGGAGTTACAAAACTAGCTACTGTTTTCATTACAGAATTATTATAGCTGACTCCTAAGCAGATAAGTAGAAAATAATTTGACTTTGTATGGATCCTCACTGACAGTTGGCTTAATTGTTGGGTTGCTAACCTAAAGGTTAGGGGATGAAACTCACTGGGCAATCCTTGAACAAAGAATGAGTCAATATTCTTCCATAAAGATTTACATTCTTGGTCACTTTATGGAGTATTTACACAATGTCCTATATGATTGCTATGAGCTGAAATCACCTTAATGGTAGTGGGTTTGGGAGTCATGGTCTCTTATTCCTTGTAAACTATATATATTTTGCTTCTAAGAAGTAATTACTTGGAGTTAAGAGATCAAGAAAAGTAAAACATTCTGATTTTATTGCTAATGAAAATAATTAGAACTTTGATATTACTGACATGAGTGGACTTGGAAGATGCATGGAATGATAATTTTAAGAGGAATTATGTCACATTCATCCTCATAGAGATAATTTCAAGAACTATCTTAAAGTGCTATGCTGTCTGTGATATGATATCTATTTACTTCCAAGGAAATACAGCTAATATGACACTTATTCAAATTTAAACATCAAACACTAAAACTAGTAATGAAGAAAACGTTTTTTATGTAGTTGTTTGGTCTAAAATGGATCAAACATGCAAGCAATTACATTAAAACTATTGGGTGACCAGAACACAGCAGTTGAAAATAAAGAGGAAATAACAATGATTAGAAAAATATGACCTTGGTGGTAGAAAAAGGAGCTCTGTGGGTGTAGTGGTTATGCTCTGGACTGCAAGCCATGAAGTCAGCAGTGAAAAAGCACCAGCTACTTCCAAAGAAGAATGAGCTTTTCTGTTCGCATAAACAGTTAGGGTCTCAGAAACTTTCTCCTGAGGAGGAACTGGTGGTTTCAAACTACTGACCTTGCAGTTACCATCAGAGCTCTGCTTAATAGAATGTTACATTATTTTCCTCTGTGTCCTAACAGAGAAGTCAAACTCTATTATGAATTTGATTCAGGGAAATGTCCTTACTTTTGAAAATCTGGGAGAGATTTAAATGAGAGCAATTTAAATAAAAACTGAAAGTAGTAGGTCTGAAAATTAAGACAAATGATGAATTCGACATTAGAAACAGAGAAGGAATAATGCTGTTTCACTGCAACTAATTTATTGTCTGATATTTGATTACATTTAAGTCAGAACTAAAATTATAGTCAAAAGCAAGACAAGAAAAACATGAGAATAAGCCTGCAATCAAAAGGCTAAACAAGTTTTAAAAATAAGCATCTAACCTTAGGAGAAACTATTGACTTCTATTGGGCAGCTGTGTATTTATTTATTTTGTCATTTTGTCAGTCAAGGATTAATGCAGATATTAGCAAATATACACTCAAAATGCAATCTCCAGCACAATGCAGCCTTCCATCGAAATGCAATGTCTGTATGCTGTCAACACCACAGCATGCATCAAATGCCAGACTGGAGTGTTCATATCCTAAGCATTAGCACATATGCACTGAAGTACTTTCTTTGTTAACATCTCCAATCTATTTATTTTGAAAGCAAAGCATTATTTTGCAACATAAGCACTTTTATAATTTCTACTCAGGGAAAATAGAGAAAGAGCACATTTACATAGTACAAGAGGCGTCAATGTCTGTAAGAAGGTCACATAGAGAGTTATATATTGCTGCAATATTTGGTCTAAAGGGGATTTTGGAGAAGTTTCAGTACATGCACAATAGTAATGAATCAAGAAAGAAGGGAAATACAAATGGTGGTACATGGTGAAGAGTAAATTAATCCGTTCCTCCCGGGAGCAAACTTCTTTCACATCAAGATGACAAGCAAAGCTTGAGTCACCCTCGGTCAGGTTGTGAATTCAGGATATCTTACCTGTGTCAGTGCAAGGAAGGCCCCTCCATGTTTCCGTGCTCTAGTCCTTGACATTTGGGCAATGAGGGAGGGGGGATTCCCTACCAACTCAGGGTTAATCAGGAGCACCTGCAGAAAAGAAACTCACAGATGTTCCAAGAAAACCTACTTAGGGTGTAAAAGTTTTGTTGCTGTTGTTTTTTTGAGTTTTTTTTTTTTTTTTTAGCCAAAGACTGAAATTTTGGTTGAGGAACTGCAAATTACAACTGGAAAGTTGAGCATTGCGGGTAAAGAGAGTTTATTACATTACAGAAATGTTAATGGGTCTACTACGCCCACACCACCCTGAACATGCCTGATCTCATCAGAAATGCTAATGATTAATCAACTTTTAAGTTAAAATAATAAAAAGAAAAATGATTTGCTCTCCATTTTAGTCCACCTCCTAGCAGCCTCATGTGTATCAGAGAACTCTGCTTCGATGGCTGATTGTGCGGAAGCAGATTGCCAGTTAACTTGGTCTCTTTTTCCAAAACATCTCTGAGTGGAAACCAACAACCAAACTTCCAGTTAATAGTCAGATATTTTAACCATACACACCACTCAAAAACAAAACCAAGAAATGAGCTAAAAACAAAACAAACACAAGGTCGTTTCTCTGTTGTGATCCCATGTGTGATGAAGTACAAATACTCTGCGGGCAATTCTGAGTCCTAATCTTCGTGGAAGCCTGTTTCTAGACCATTCTTTTCTGATACCACTGGATAAGTTCAAGGATTTAAGTGAGCACAGGGATAAGAAAGGATGTCTGAAAAAACTCACCATCATCAATTTGATTTTGCCTTAGAGCTCCCCATAGAGGGTTTCTCAGTTTGTGATCTCTAAGGAAGTCAGCGGCCTCTTCTTTCTCCCACCTAAGAGCAGGGAGTGGGGTGAAGGCACCAACCATGTGGGATGACAAAACAACGCCCAACCCACCGGGCCACCACTGCTACTCAATCAGCAATTCTCCATCTGTGGGTCACGGGGGGAGGGGGGATTGTCAAATGACCCTTTCACAGGAGTTGCCCAATTCCTAACAAAATTAATTCCAGCAAAAATAATTTTAGGGTGGGGGGGTCACCAAAACATGAGGAACTGTATTAAAGGGCCATGGCCTTAGGAAGGTTGAGAACCACTATCCTAAATGAATGAAGAGACACAATCATTTTTGGACATAAATTATTTTATAATATTTCTCCACTTTGCACACATTGTTTTCCTCAGTAAATAGTTGCTTCAATCAAAATGTAAAGGTACAGCTAAAATTGGGACAGCATTAATACAAAGGCTAGTCCTCCTGAATCTGATGTTCTGTACCAAACCATGAACATTTTAAGGGTGAAGGAGAATTCAGCTCTAAGCCAGGCACCAAGGCTGATTAATACAAGGCAGAAGGCAGATGTGCCTCTACTCTCTGTCTTTCTTTATCATCTGTCATCAACCATGCCTCTCACAACCACTTCACATCTATTGGTTCAAAAATTCATTGCAATTGAAAATTTTAAATTGAAATATTGAAATTCACAGTCAATAAATAATTGACAGAGTTGGTTAATAGCGAACTGTCTGATCCTGACTAGTTGAAAAGAGAGGACTTCAAATATCTGTTTTTTAAAAAAGGAGAGGGAATTAGAAGATAGAAATTTTGTTTCTTTATACATTCCAATCCCATTAAAGTCGAAAGACTACGTGATTTTTACAAGTCATTTAGTCCATCTCTAAAGAACTGGCATCATGGAAATTAAACTATGCTAAAATACATTTTACAACTAAAGAAACGATTGTGCTTTAAATAGTTTTATAACATTAGAAAACAATAAAAATCCAGAAGAAGCCAAATCAGCAATGCAATGTGAGTATCCAATGATTCCCCATGGAAACACTCAAATAATTGCCCTTTTGAGAAGAATGAGCAAGTGTCTTAGTAAAGAGGAACGTTCTGCAAAAAAATTCCAAAGCATTTTAATGGAAAATCTTTGCAATTAGACAGGGTTCTCTAGAGAAACAAAACCAGGACACTAATACTGATAGATATATGATAAAAAGATAGATAGATAGTAGATAGATAGATGATAGATAGATATCTAACATAAGAAGTAAACACTTAACTAATCTATAAAGTGGTACAAATGGCTTGGTGCAACTCACTTGTGTGAGACAGCTAGTACACCGGCAGTTCTTCAAGTCTTGAGAGCCACTGGGAAATCCTCTGTAGAGTAATTCAGGCTATTTGACCACAGGCAGCAAACAGGAAGGCAGGTCACCAACAGTCAGCTAGATGACAGGGTCCGATAGTCCTTCACTCAAGAGATGTATTTGCCAGTAATGTGACAAAGCAAGGCTTGAAGGA
Source organism: Nesogale talazaci (assembly GCA_004026705.1). Taxonomy (NCBI): domain Eukaryota; kingdom Metazoa; phylum Chordata; class Mammalia; order Afrosoricida; family Tenrecidae; genus Nesogale; species Nesogale talazaci. The sequence goes on along the minus strand of PVJH01001668.1, from coordinate 135,109 downwards.
ATCTCAACTTACAGTGGCCCAGTCCATAGATTAAGTGAACCATGGATACTGTAGCTTGGAAATCAAGGCACAGGACAAACAAGGCAGTCAGTTTGTTCAAGGATCCAAAAGCAAGAGAAAGAAAAGCAAAGTTCATCAAGCCATTTATATCTTCACCCTTCAATTAATCTCACATGTGTTCATTGGCCATGTTGGCACAGCAAACTAACCTATCACAGTCCACCCCTTGCTAACTTGGCACCAGTACACAATTCTTTAGCCATATAGAATTTCTAGACATCAATGAAATCAAGTATATACTTAACATCAAACTTCTATCATACTTATAAATGAGAATACACTAACTCCAATAATATCTGATATATCATACATGGACAAAGGAAATATATTCAATAAGTTCATATAGAGAAAATACACTAACAATCACAAACCTTGCCTTTGCAATTGATTGCATGGTCATAAACTGATAGGTAGAACTACCTTCTTCTACTGCTCATTCTGTATTGCCTTTGCTCTCAGCAATCACCTCAGCTGGTTACTGTTTTTTGACTGATGGGACCTTCATTCCTAAGAGGTCTAGGGCATTAGATGTTCTGTCATGATGGGGTTGCTGTAATTTACAATTTACATTCATCACAGGGCATGGTAGCACTAAGAGTCGGCCTATGGGATTTGCTGTATTTCAGGCATATTCTTGTTTACCCCCATTATGTAACACCAGTCCAATTTCTTCTTGGTAATCAGGATCAATCACACCACTCAGTACAGTGACACCCTTCCTGATCTGTTAATCCAAAGGTATGAGATGCCCAAAGTGGCCAGAGGGCAGTCTCAGCTGCCAGTTCAGTGGAATCCATTCTGTGATTCCAGGTGGGAGAGTTCCTTCCTTCAGGACCATAACCTCCAGGTCCGAAGCACATAGGATTTCTGGGACAGGAAGGAAAAATGCTACAAATGGGTAACTAGGAGTAATACAGAGTGGTGTCACTCCAGTTTCCATCCCTTGGTTCCTGGACTGATGAATCCTGGCTATTGCAGACACAGCATCATATATTAGGTGCTGGTTTAAAGTGTATACAGCTTCCTGGAGAACACTGACCCAGTCCCGCAAGTTGTTGCCATGTAGTTTGTGTCGCAGTTGTGTCTTCAGGAGCCCATTCCATCTTTCTATCAAGCTAGCTGCTTCAGGATGATGAGGAACATGATATGACCAGTGGGTTCCATGGGCATGTGAAAGGCTGCAGGTCCCTTTAAAGAGGCTAGAAGAAAGACTAACAGTATAAACCTTCAGTGATGTAGCAAAGTCCTCCTTCAAAGGGAACTATCCTATCCCTCATTCAAGAGGTTGTGGGTCTTAAACTGGCTCAGGTCTGGAAATTGATTAAGGGATTATGACTGTTCATTCTGCTATTCACCAGATCCAGCATTCTCCTGCCTGTATAGGTCACGCAAATTCTTAGTAGGTTTCCCACGTATTTCACTCCTAGAGACACCCCAACTAAGTAGCCAATGTCATAAGTCCACACTAGACAGGTTGCTTTGATTACTACAGAAGCCTTGTTGTCTATTAGAACCACATCCACCCTGTCTCTGTTAACTCAATGCTGACACTTTCCCTCAGTCACCACAGAGTCCAATCAGTCCCATCGTGGGCAAATGTCAGAGTTCACTTAGGGCAGTTCCCACTGTTAATCCTGGTGCACATAAAATAGCAATTACAAACGTCTTCAGAGATGCTCGGGCTCACTTCACAGACTTGTTCTTTATGGTTGTTGTGAAGGATATGTCCTCAAAGCACCCCCTTTGGGGGTTTATGGGAGTATTCTAATAGATCTATTCAAACAAACCAATTTCCCTAAGCTTTTGGATGCCTTCTTCAAGGTGAACCAAGCACCTCAGTTGGCCTAATCTATGCCATCTGGCATCCGATGCTTCAGCGAACCAACCAAATAAGGACTCAGATCCTCTCTTAGCCTCTCTAACTGAGACATTGAAAGAATAATCTATGCTTAGGGGTCCCAGATCCAGAAACTCAGACGGGTCTAATATTACATTACTTGCTTCAGTATCCCACACCCTCAGTAATCACTCCCCGGGCTAGTCCCCAGACTTTTTATACATATTCGAAAGGGTAAGCAGCTCTTTGTGAGTGTCGAGTGCTTCTTCTTGGGTATTCATCTCAACCTCACCTTTAGGAATTTTCTGATTCTTAATTTTAGTTACAGATCTAGAGAAGCTTATGGGAGGGAGGATTGTTTCCTGCGAGTTCTCAGCACTATCTTGTAAGGCATCTTCCTCAGGTAATGGTAAAGATGCAGCCCCACCTGCCATTTCACTTTATAATATAAGGGAGTGTCTCCCAATAGGCTTTCAGTGTAAAGTGACAAGATTTTAAGTGAGACACCATTGACCAGGGAGGGGGGCAGGGTTCTTGATTAGAAATTTGGTCTATATGGAGCAACAAAAATGTTCACAGAACGCAAAAATAGCATTGTAATATATTTATTTTAATTTTAAAACATCATGGGACATTGTTAAATTGTTAAGAGTGGAACATCTGGTCATCTTATTTTAAGAGCAATGAGGTTGGAGAGCCAATATAAGAAACCCATATGTATGATTTTACTTCTCTAGAAACACTCCTCTTTCCATTTGTGTTAGACATGGTTCTCTAGAGAAACAAAACCATGACAAAAACCATGACAAAGTATACATATACACACATGATTACATATACATATCTAGTATAGTGTGTATATACACTATGGTATATATAGTGTATATATAGAGAGAGATCTAAAACAAGATAAAACAGTTAACTATAAAGCAGTAAAAATGGCTTGGTGCAACTCACTTGCACTGGCCACCAAGTAGGCTTGAGGGCCACCAAGTAGTCCTCTGTGGAGCCACTCAAGTTATCTGGCCACCAGCGGCAAACAGCAGTCAGCCCGACTGGGTCCGACAGTCCAGCTTAAGGGATGTATATCTAGTAGCATGGTGAAGCAGGGCTTGAAGGAACCTCAACTTACAGTAACTCAGTCCACGGATTAGGTATCAAATGGGTAGCATAGGTTGCAAATCATGGCACAGGACAAGCAAGGCAGCCTGCTGGTCTGAAGCTCCAAGAGCAAGAATTAGAGAGGTGAGACTTGCTGAGCCATTTATATCTCCGCCCTTCAATTACTCTCACATGTGTTCATTGGCCATGTTGGCATGGCAAACCTACTATCACACTCTGGAAATAACTTTCTTAAGTTTTCTTAGAGCACACCTATTGTATTGTTCTTTAGCCTTCAAGGAACTCTAGAAGGCGAGATCATCTGAGCATCCCCAAACTCTACAGACTTGGCTTTTGTTCTTGGCCAATCTACTTTTGCTTTCACTAGATCATTTCCACTTCTTGGTAATTGTTACCTTGATTTGTTTTGTCCTCTGTAGTGTGCTGGTAAAGTCATGTTTCATATCTTGTTACCATTCATCCAAGAAATACTCAGGATCTTGCCATATTTTAAAATTTCAATAGAAAGCTTTGCTTTTTTCAGTAGCTGATGGAGGTGCAACAATTTTGTCACACGTCAAACAGAATGTTGGTTCAATTTGAATGTTTTAGTCTAATTGTATATGTTGAACCAGTTGAGATGTTCCTTGCATGGCCTACTGTTTCTACTGCTCATGGTTGGTCTTCTATTAGGACACACATAAGACTATTTTTTTCTCACACTAATTAAGGATTTGCCGGTATTTACTTACTGTTCAATATTTTTGTTTTTCTCAAAGTGGTTCTGCATTTGCTGGTATTTACTTACTTTTCAACATTTTTGTTTTTCTCAAAGTGGTTCTGCATTTGAAAACTACTTTGGGGACATTGTCATACATAAAGTTCTCTTGAAGCATCAATGATTTTGCCATTTTTACATATAATTTTTGCCATAAATTTGATGTCTTATGTCCATTCAATTTTAGAAGGAATCGTGTTGCTTTAAGAAGTCCCCAAACTAATGTCTTATTCTTCTTAGTGCCTCAAACTATATTCTGTTCACATAAGTCATAATGAGTTAGAATGAGCTAATTAGGTCAGTTTTTTAAATCCATGCATAGCTTTTCATGATATTTCCATGAACTTTTTGAAGAAACTTCATATATTTTTCAATGTTAACAATTTGTAAACGTGAAATATTTGAGATTCTCTTTTAAATTCAAAAGCAAGGCAAAAGTCTCCCCTCTCACTAATAATACATAATTTATTTTGCAAATGAAGAAGCCATGTAGTCAGTAGGAGTCTATATGAAATTGTTCCTAGAGTCTCTAAATTAAGACACTGAGAAAACAGTAGAATTTTTTTTAAAACAGAATTTATAACACCATTTTCTCTATTTTAGTTCCAACTGAATGCTTATAACAAAAGGAAATAAGCTAGAAAGTGTATCAGAACATTTCCACCAAATACGTGTCAGTTTGTTATACTGCTGTTGTGGTTTGGATATAACTCTGATGTTGGAAAATCATTACCAGTATTTTCAATATGAACAGTTTCACTCATTATGCACAAATGTTAATGAAGCTTCTACGACTTGGAAATCTATTTTTTTTAGTAACTAGTGAAAACACTCTAAACCAGAATCTTGCCCAATACCAGACTAGACGATGAGTACCCAAGTTTGGCAGGTGCAGTGCAATGAAGAAGGTATGAAGTAAACCCAGCAGCAAGGAGAAGGCACAGCAGCAGGCCTCATGGTCCACAGCTGTTCTTAGAGGTGCCAAGAGCCAGGTCAATCCACAGCAGTGAACAACACTGGAATCATCTTGCCTGTAACTCATCTAAAGTCTAATCGATACCAGAGTGTAAAACCAGGGAGAACCTCAGTGGCATCTAGAAAAATACAATTTAAAGGAAAACAAAGGTGAACTAAATGAGGAAGGAAAAGAAAATATGGAAAGAATTTCATGATAAAGAATGTGAAAATTCAATATTATAAAAAATTCATTCTAAACAAGAATTAAAATCTACATCAAACAATTAAAACAAATGGAATGTGTGAGCTATTTCATAAAGGAGTTGCAAATTCACGTGACAGAGAAACATGTGTAACGGTGCTAGAAAGTCACTATAGACTGAGAAATACACATGGCTATAACAAATAATTTAAGATTGAAGATAGTTTTTATAGTCTTGATAAAAATTGACTTTTAAAAGTAAGCTTTTAAGTAGACAAAATAAAATACTAAGGTGCATTAAGAAAATTTTTATATATAAGTTTAATGTTTTTCATATTAGAAAATAAATGAAAAAATTATAAAGCAAAAGTAGATTCTAATATTTACTAGACAATAAATGAAAAAAATTATAAAGAAAAAGTAGATTCCCATAGATAGTGCAATCATAATCACTATAGTAAATTGATTCTCAAATTTGTAAGAAAGACTAAAATAAATAGTAATAGAAATGATAATCATGATTAATACATATTTTTGAAATTCTTAAACTTTCTACAAATCATTTTAAAAATAAAACGAATTGATAATAACAATAATGATATTATATAATGTGTATCCATTATGTTGTTCTACAAAATTCGTTCATCATTAGGCATTTACTATATTTCTTTCCATGAGTACTATAAAATATATTTGACTATCATCATTTCTAGACATGGTTCTCCTCAGCAGAAATGCATGAATTGTATCATAGTAATTCATTCATAAGAAAAAATACCTTAATATTTAAAATAGAAAAATAAATAGTGCATCATAAAGAAAAGGCTAAATGAGCTTGATAGAGTGTAGAATTATACAATTGTGTGGCGGTCATGTACCTATGTCAATTTCATGATTGAAATGTAGGGGTGGAGTCTAGCTTGTTAATCTGGAGAAAGCCATTGAGTAGCCTATAAGGCCTCTGTGTGGGCATGGCTTTCTTCTGGGAAGTTTCAAGGGATTTCCCGATTGGAGAGGAAGGACTTGACTCTCAGTCTCTGGAGTCAGTCTCTGAGATGACAAACTATGGACAAGACAAGATGGCAGCATCTGAGGAGATGGAGGAGCCAGAAGAAAAGCCGCACAGCCTCTGATGGAACCAGACCTCTAAGCTGGAGAAGCCACATGGAGAGCCCTGCCAGTGCTGAGTTGCTTCTACCACCACTGGATGCTGTTGATGGACCCTGAGTCCTGGAAGAGAGGAGCCATGGGGAGACCCCCACCTGCGCCGGAACTCTGCACCCACTGGCCTGTGACTTCATGAGTTGGAAGGAGATTTTATGGACTGATATTGGGCATATGGGCTAATATCAGACATTTGACTTTGGACTAGACTGGGTAGGGATACTTTCTCAAGGTTCTATTCCTCTTGTATAAAAACTTTACCCTTATATCCATATGTGTGTCTATAAATTTGTTTCTCTAGTCTACCCGGACTAACACAAATTGTTAACAAAAAGTGAAATCATACTACGGCAGTCATCATCTTGTGTCAGTTTCAGGGTTGGGAGAGTAGGGGTAGAGACTAGCCTGTCAATCTCAAGATAGCCAATGAGTGGCTCTGCATGGGCATGACTTTCTCCTGAGAATTCTGGGAAATCTCGCGGTATTTCCCCCTTGGAAATGAGAGACTTATTAGTCCCTTGGAGATGCTCTACTGACAAGATACAAGGCACCCTCCCTGTGAGACATCCCAGAGAAAAAGTCACATGGGCTGTAAGCCTTACCCTGATGGAACCAGACCTCTGAAGTCAGAAAAGTTACTCTGAGACTCCTGCCAGTTTTGAGAAGCTAAAGAAGCCACAGAGAGTCCCCTGCCAAAACTCTGATGCTTCTACACATATAAATGCACATACACAAGACTCTGCACCCTGAGTCTTCACCCTGAGTCAATCACCCTGTGATTGTCCTGACGTCATTTCATGTGCTTCATGAGTCGAAAGAGGAATTATGGGTGGGTGTCCGGCATATGGGCTAATTTTGGCCTTATGGACTTGAACTGGACTGGGTTGGGATGCTTTCTCAATGTTCCAGTCCTCTTGAGTATAAACCTTCCCCTTATATACATATGCACATTTATGAATTTGCTTTTCTAATCTACCCGCACTAACACACATACCAAATACTAATGTAGAAAAATTTCTACATTATACTGTTAATTGAAATAGTAAATTTTACTATGATTCATTACCTGACACATTTTTTATTTGTGTGTGTGTTTATATCTAAATTGACAACAAAGAGAACAGTAAGAACATAGCATATAAAAGCTATGTGTATGTGATTTTCAAAGACACTTCCAAATTTCTCAGTCATATGACTTTGTTATTGTTATTATTGTCACAGGTCTGAATTTTTATATCCTAAACTAGAGGGGTTCACCTATTTTATAACCCAAAGCTGAACACATTTAAGAGTTAAGAGGAAATCTATTATACTTATATTAAATAATAGTTATAAAAACTGCAAATTATAATTTTCTCAAACATCAATATTTTTCTGAGTTATTGGATTTTCTGCTTATTATACTATAATACAAAATAGTAATGAAGACAGCATCACCATTGGTAATCATTAAATGCTTCTATAAGATCCTAGGAATGGGAAATGCGTGTGTAACAAACAGCAATTTTACATTTTTTCCAGTTCATTCTGATTTTAGCATTTGAAAAAATTATGTATAACATATGAAAAAATAACATTTTAAATAATAACTGTGAAATCTTTATATGATTTTTAAGTTAAAAATGTAACTATATATTTTTTAGTTTTATTTTCCAAGCAAGTTTTATCTGTAAATTTTTCTCCCCCTGCATCATCACAACTTTAGTTTGTAATATGAATACTTGTGCCACTTAGTTGACTATTACTGTAGTGTTGTAGATTTTATTATGCTAATAGCTATTTCTGCATTTTACTTGAATTTATCCCCAAATTTATTTATTTTCAATAATAATCCCATAATAATATATGATAAAGGTTCATATCCATTTAAAAATGTTTATTTTAAAGTATATATTTATCATTAATTTTTCACTAGCTAAAATGAAGCTTCAAATATTTCAACATTAGCTTATCTATTATCTTATGCCTTCTCACCAAACTTTCTCATTTTTTTACCAAACATCAAACTTGAAATAGGAGGGGGAGGGAACTTGAAATAGTATAATATTTTTTTCACAGTGTTTGATTGGCTCTTATCACAATCATTGTTGTGGAGTGATCAAATTTATTTTCTAAATGTTTATTTGAAATTCAAACTATTTTGTCTATATTTTATCTTTACATTTATAATTTGCACATCACTGAATACTATAGGTAGAATAGGTTTACTATGTCCTGATTGTGAACATGGATCAAGAGGCATTTCTGCTCAAAAACACATGGAAAACTGCTTGGTTTCAAATCAGGAAAGATTTATTTCAAGCTGTAAACTCTCACCATACATATTCAACCTATATGCTGAGCAAAACATCATAGAAACTGGTTTCTATGAAGAAAAATGTGCCACTGAGATAGGAGGAAGGCTTATTAATAAATTGCAGGGATATGCAGAAGACACAACCTTGTTTGTTGAAAGTGAGGGAAACTGGGATGTTTGCTGATGAAGGTCAAAGATTCTAGCCTTCAGTATAGATTACAACTCAATGAACAGAAGACCAAATCCTTACAACTGAATGAGAGGTAACATGATGATAAATGGAGAAAGGTCTGCACTTATCAAGTTATAATCTTGCTTGGGTTCACGAACAACATTCATGGAAGCATCATTGGTCCATAGAACTAGATGCAATGGCATTGGGCAAAGATGCTGAACATGACAAAGTTGTTACTTTGACGACCTTTTCCAAGCCATGATATTGTCAATCCCTTCATTTATATTTGAAAATTGGCCATTGAATGTGGAATACTGAAGAATATGTTCGATATTGATATCTTTGAATCATCTTCATGAAAAAGAATATGGAAAATATCATGAAAAGCTAAATGGAAATATCAGCGAGTGTTTCTTAGAGGTAAAGAAGAAGTACATCTTACATACTTTGGACATATTACCAAGGGATACCAATCCCAGAGAAGAACATCATGCTTAGTAAAGAGGAGGTGCGGTGGAAAAAAATGAGACAGACTGACACAATGGCTTCACCAAGGAGCTCAGGCGCAGGAACAATTGTGAGCACAGCTCAGAACCAGCCTCTTCTCTTCCTGTTCTGCACAGGGCTGCTACCAGCCTGCTCTGACCTGATGGCCTCTCACACAACAACATATCCTGACAAGCAGTGCATGCAAGTTACAGTCATTCTTGTATAAATTTCTCTTACAGCCCCCTGAGATAAATGTTATGTGCAAATGTCTTTTAATATACTTCTTCAGAAATGTTGTCAACTTTTAAATATAAGCTTCTAACAGTATTTCCATTATTATAAATTTACTGGACATATTTTTACAATTATTAATGACATTAATTTTTCCTTCCAGAACAAATGTTCTTATATAGAAGAAAATTTCTTCTTAATATATCTACATGGTTGATTGTGTCTCAGCCAATTATGGATTTACATACATTTTACTTTTCCACTGACTTCATACATTTTTTTGGAAGTTAGAGAGGTTATATAAAATGCTACCTAAAATAGTTTTAATATCTATTTCTATGTCTCTAGAGTTGGAATCTAGGAGATAACTGAATTGGGTGCTTACTTTAGGGATAATTTTATCATTTCTGAAAATGCAATCTTCATTGAGAAATGAGGTAACAAAATATATTCTTATGAATTCTTTGTAAAATTATATGTTGATGGAGTTTTAAAAATCCTCATTTAAGATAAAAATAAAGTAAAGTGCAGTCTAATTATCAGGGATGTCTATAACTATTTCATCAAAAATATGACATACAATACTTATATTGTTAAATGGGTTTTATAAAAATTGGAACAAACAAACTACATTTTGTGATAACTTTGTTTATATGAGGTTTGTTTACAGAAGAGCAGGCTCTAAATCCTTAGAACTGACACATACCTCCTCTGGTCACACTTCAAATATATATCATATTCTACACTTCTCTCCGTACCTTCAGGATTATGACCTATGACTTAAGGATTCTCGCCTTTGCTTCTGTTGTGCAGTTCAGATTTTTTCAAGGGGTTAAGTAAAGATAGAGGAGCCCTTGTGGTATCAAGTACACATGAGCTAGTACCTGTAAGGTCAGCAGTTTGAAACCAGGAGTCACTTCACTCAAGATAGGCAACGCTTTCTACTCCCATAAGAGTTACAGTTTCAAAAACCCACAGGAGCGATTCTGCCCTATTCCTTTAGGTCACTCTGAGTGGATATCACATCAATGAAAGTGAGAGAGGAGTTCTGATGGCAGAGATGTTAAGGCTCGGGTGATGATCCCAAGATGGCTTCGTCAAATTCTCTAGCCACTCTGCCAGAGAAAGATGAGACCATCAACTCACTCAAAGATTTACTGTCTCAGAAACTTAAGGAGAAGCCTAATCTGTCCTTTGTGGATGGGGGGCTTAATGAGTTTGAAAAACTCGGTGAGCTCATGTAAATCAATCTCTTCAATCACAGGACTTACAGAACCGTGTTAGCAGTACAAAGCAACTGATACTATCTCTTAATTTAGACTTTATTAAGGACAAAGGGTTTTTGCTATGATAAATTTTATATTGGATCACATTGATGGCACTGTTATTAAATCCTCTCAGTGTTTCTCACTTGCTATGAGAACCCTACGAAATGAAGGCATCTCTCACATACAAAAAAAAGTACGTGAACTTTTAGAGAACTCAATAGGAAGAGTAACCTCTGTTTGAAATTGAGAGAAAACTAAGCATACTGTTTTGAAATGATAAATATGGAGACTCTCAAAGTTATTATGGCAAAAATATAAGAAATCTGTAAACATAGGGCTATAAATAAATCTTTTTAATCATAATTTTCAGAGTAAGATGAATGAATAGATGAGGGAGGGTAACAACAAGCAATACATTTTCTTATGAGGACTCGGATCGACGGTCAGTGACAGTCCATAATTAATCTTTCCAGAAGCTGAGTGTATTAAAAATTAAATAAGCTCGTTTGAGAAAATTAATCTCTCCAATGACAAAACTGACTAGACCCTGTAGCCAGCACAACCTAACTTTTACTCACCAACTAGTTTAGGCTTTACAAAGCACAGCGGAAATTAACAACAATGCATTTTGAAGGAATGAGTCAGATTTCAAAAAATATAGAAATTGAAGTAAAAAAAATCTTGTCTTACTAATTGCATCACCATGAGTTCCAACAGTTATACTAGAAAATTGGCAAATTACATATAATTCAATTATCCCCTTATTAATTTTTCCTGATTTAAACTGTATTTTCACTTTATAAGATCTTGTGCTTCAAATTTGTCCAACACAATGTGGTATTTTGTCTCCTGTTGCTTCCAGAAGCATTGATTGTGGATCTAAGGGAGACAAAATCCTTGACAACTTCAATTTTGCTCCATTTATCATGATGTCATTGATTGGTCCACTTGTGAGGTTTATGCTTTTACATGAATTGCCTTGTAATCCATACTGAGGGCGGCCCATGTTCTTTCATTAGCATATCAAGGGTTTTAAGTCCTCTCTTTCATGGAGTCTGTTTGTGCCATTTGCATATTGCAGGTTGCTAATCCAATCCCGATGTTACATTATTTTTTATTATAAATTATTTTATTGGGAGCTCATAAAAATCTTATCACAGTCCCTACCTAAGTCCATTGTGTGTCAAGCACATTTATATATTCTCTGCCCTTATCACTGCTTCATTCTTTTTCACATAATCCATCTTCTCTAGTAGATTGCTGTGATTCATTCTGCTTTGGTTTTTTTTTCCAGAAGTATGCCAAAAAGCCTAAATAAGGATCAAACTTTTTATTTTTACATTTACAAAGGCAATCATCTCTGAATGAGACATACTCACACGAGCACTGGGACACATACACACACATACATTATTGGTCACAATGCATGTTGAAATTTTAAGCCCAATTGTCTAGTACAGCCCCAATTCATTACTTTTCCTCACTTATTTTGCTATTTTTATTATTTCAAAAGGGAAGAAAAGGAGGAATCTCATGCCTAGTTGCACTGTATTACCTTCAACATAATGTAAATAAAATCTTAGAGTTATCTTAATGATTGAAGAAAACCAAAATAGAACTACTGAACTTTAAAATACCTCTATAAGAGAAAGTACTCTAAGAATGACCAAAATGTTTCTTACTATAATTCAGAAAATAAATGTAAAGTAGTAACTTATCCTTTTGTTTTCCATCAAAAATTAACAGAACAATTTAAAAAATAGGATTTCAATATTTTACTTCTCAAGAAAAAGAAGTGTCCTCATTTAAATGCTCAAAATATTTGGGTCTGTTAAACAAGAGATTACAGTAGAATGTCATGAAAGTGGAGAATGTGTGTAGTATATCTTCACATTGTAAGAAGATGTTTGGTATATGAATTGATATTTATTCCTTTTTCAAATGATAATGTGGAATGAAATATTCTAAAGAGGAAATAATTTCTGGTCCTCTGGGTATTATATTGCCACTGCTTAAAATAATTTTTCAAGTTATAAAAATTATTCAAATACTTTTAATTTTCTGGTCTGACCTTTATTATAAAACAAAATATTCCCCCACTGTTCTCATGAGGATTGAGAAGTAATAAATATAAACAACATAAAATGTCAGATTTAGTTTTTTAGTCTTAGTTAGACAGAAATATAATATACTCCTATATTCTTTCCTCATATGTGCAGTATATTTATCAGCTTTTATGTAGTGTTTAATTTCTTAAGTTTATAGAGGCAATCACCTATGAGATTACTTAATCATTGCACAGTCCGAAACATACAGTTACTAGTTACATAAACAAAGTGCTGAAATGATATTTCCAAACTCAATTTCCTACCAATTAATATGTCATATTTTACTCATAAGCGTGTCAACACTTTGGATGAAATGCTATTTTCTAGTTGGTTCATAATATTTAATGAGTGGGTAAAGCTTTACTAGTTTAATAACTAAATATTTATACATTAAATAAGCCGTTAAAGCTGTATCGTTTGTATGTATTAGGAATATTTTTTCTATAAATATATTATTTTCATTTTTGTTTATAAGTCACAGAGTAACAAAAAAGTGTTTTTTGTTTATTATTATCATAACTCACTTAAAATGACTACCTTCAAGAAAACATGAAACTGGAGAAGCACAGAAACATATAATTTTCACTCAGCAGCAATGATTTTACAAAAAATAAAAAATAAACAAGCTATTAAATACCAGACACTAGGCTCAAAAATTAGAGTATGTGGGTGGTTCAAATAGCTAAGGTGCTCATCAATCATAGGTTAGCAACTTTAGTGCTTCCAGAGGTAGCTCAGAAGAGAGGCCTGATTATGAACTTAAAAAACAAACAAACTAAAACAGTAACTGAAAACTCTGGAGTGCAGTTCCACTCTTACACACATAGGAACAATTTGAGTTTCAATGGTCTCCATAGCATCCACTTTAGAATCAAAAAGTAGAAGAAAACAAATCCACTGCTGTTATCTTGAGTTGTAGCTTTCTCATGGAACACAGTTACAATTGTTATCATGAGAAAACAACAATAACAAACAAACCAAACACATTGCTTTACCATGAACGGTAACTCATGGCAACACAATTTGTGGAACAATAGAGCTTCCTTAGAGTTTTTGAAGTTGTATTATTTAGAGGAAGACCTTTGTTTGTACTTTAGAACAGTAACCAGTCAAAACCACTGTGTCACCCAGGGAAACAATGTAAACTTCAATATTTAGATTGCAGCTTCATCCTTCTTGCCAAGTACATATTGAGTCATTAGATTCTATAAGTCACAGAATGTGGAAGAAGGAATGTTATTGCTAATCTCGAATGGATCTTGGATCAAAGCAGAGAACATCAGAAAGATGCTAACTTGTGTTTTGTTAACTACCCAAAGACATTCAACTGTGTACTTTATAATTAAAAAAAATAAATTTGGGATAGCTTTGAGAAGACCTGGAATTCCAGAATATTTCATTGTGTCTAAGTGAACTTGTACATGGATCAACAGGCAACTGGACAAACAGAACAAGGAAAAACTATGTGGTAAAAATCAGGAAATGTGTGTGTCAGAGTTGTATTCTCTCATCATATTTATCAAAGCTGGATTCTGAACAAATAATCAGAGAAACTAGATTATATCAAGAAGAATGTAATTTGAGGATTTTTAAAAGTTTACTAACGTATGTGCTGATGACACAATTTTGCTTGCTGAAAGTGACCAAGAATTGAAACACTTGCTAATGAACTTCAAGGATTAAAGGCTTCAATGTGGACTAAATCTCAATGTAATGAAAACCTAAATCATAACAAAGGGATCAATAGATAAATTCATGATAAGTGGAGAAAGTTTGAAGTTTTCAAAGCTTTCCTCTTGCTTGCATCCAAAATTGCTCCAGGAAGCAGTATTCAAGACAGCAAAGGACACATTGCCTTGACAAATCTGTTTCCTAAGACCTATTTCAATTGTTGAGAAGCAAGGATGTGATTTTGAGGACTAAGGTGTGCCTGACCCAAATCTTCAATGGACTCATCTGCATGTGAAAATTGGACATTGAATAAAAAAGGTGGAAAGAAATGCATTGGAATTATGTTGCTGGTACAGAATAGTGAAAATACCATGGACTGACAAAAGAACACACAAATCTGTCTTAGATTTTCTAGAATGCACTTCAGGGTAAGACTGGCAAAACCTCCTCTCACGTATTTTGAACCAGTCCCTGGAAAAGGATATCACGTCTGGAAAGGTAGAGGGGCAGCAAAAAAGAGTTGGAAAGCAAGTGCTGGACACAATGGACTAGCACAGTGATGACAACAATGCCCTCTAAAAGGAGACTAATTGGCAAGGATCAATTATTGTTCAATGGACCAATCCGTCTTTCATTCTGTTGTGCACTGGGTCAGCATGACTCACAATCAAATGAATGGAGCTAACAACAACATATATCATAATCCCACATTAAATTCCACTTTCAGCATCCTGCTAAAAGGCACTGAGCTTTAGTCATTTCTGGTCCAGGGAGCCCTCCACTCTGTCTTGTGCTCTGGTGACATATTCTCCTGCTACTACTCCTCTGCCCCCTACACACGCATCTGTCCATAAAGTAAGATAAACAGATTCTACTAGACCATGATATATGATTAGCCAAAGAGTCACTGTGGCAATCCTGTGCTTATGTTAATTTTATGACTGAAATGTAGGGGTGGAGTCTAGCCTGTTAATCTGGAGATAGCCATTGAATAGCCAATGAGGCCTTGATGTGGGCATGGCTTTCTCCTGAGACTTCAGGGAAATCTCACGATATTTCCCTCGTGAAAATGAGAAGCTGTCTTCCCTAGTTGTTGGAAGTTAGTCTCAGAGGCGATGAGTCACGGAAGAGACAAGATGGCAGCGTCCGAGAAGCTGGAGGAGCTGGCGGAGAGACCATACTGCTTTGCCCTCATGGAGCCAGACCTCTGAAGCTGGAGCGGCATGCTGTTGATGGACCCTGAGCCCTAGAAGCGAGGAGCCATGGGGAGACCCCTGCCAGCACCGGGATTCTGTACCCACTGACCTGTGACTTCTTGAGTTGGAAGGAGACTTTGTAGACTGATTTCAGGCATATGGGTTAATATCGGACTTTCTACTGGACTGGATTGGGGTACCTTCTTAATGTCACATTCCTTTTGTATATAAACCTTTTCCTTATATCTATATGCATGTCTATGAAACTTGTTCCTCTAGTCTACCCGGACTAACACCGTCACTAAAAAGTCAAGAGACAGTGAGAGAGTAAAATGGGTGTCAGGAACAACTCTGAAACTTGCTTATGAACATAAAGTGGCAGATATGGATGGAACAAATGATTATGTAAAAGATATGAACACAAGGTTTCAATGGGGACTGCAGAAGATAAAATAAAGTTTATAATAAAATGTGAGGAGATGTAACCTTGGGGAAACAAAAGAGAACACACAACATTAACCAAGTTGGAGGAAAGGAATACAAAATTCACAGCTTGAGTTCAAATACTGAAGGATTGTATGAAGAAATATTGGAAGATACAAGGACAAGATGAAGAAGATAAAATGAATGCAGAACCACAATGGTCGTAAGTCTTGAGTGGTTGAATGGTGGAGATATTCAACAATTTAATTTTACTTGATCTATAATCAGTGCCCCAGGGAAGTAACAAAATCTAATGACCTATGGAATTGGGAAAATCTGGCACAACAAATGCAAAGAAGTCACTCTGAGGAAAAAGGTGTACCCAATTTAAACTTTAGTGCAGTATTTTAAACTTCTTCATATGCATGCCTAAGTGAGACAAAAAATAAGGGATGAATGTCTTTGAATTATACTGTTGGAAAATAATACTGAATATACCATCAACTTCCAGAATAATGAACTGATGTTCCTTGAAGGAAAAGCCAGAATACTCCCTAGAAGCTAGGATTCCATGTGGCATATATGGACTATCTCATGTGTTTTCTTGGCTGTAACCATTACCAGAACATATTGACAGGCCTTTCTTCTCAGTATCTACTAAATGGAATTCATTTCCAACCATTTCGCTAGCAAATTGAACACTATCCTTACAGTAGGATAAAAAGCAAGAGTATATTAACTTATCGAGGGACAGAAGACATGTACTGTCATGGATGTTTTCCTTGAAGCCAGAAAATGAACTGAGACATAAAGTGGGGGGAGGAATGAACGATTTAAAACAAATAAAACTGACAGAGGTAATAGAACAGTATATGCCAAGACCGGAAAGGACTCTGGGGGTGAATGACGATCTAGGATTTTATTAGGAACATTGCTGTGAAATTCTTGGAACTTCAATTTTAAATGGGTATCAGAGGGGGATTCCCTCAGGCTAAATTTCCTCTATTCATGTTCAACATAAGTAATATACAAAACCATTGATGACATTGATATCACAGACAAGTAAAATTTTGCTTACGATTATCCAACAACTGCATTAGGACGGCTTCAGAAAAGGATGTGGACAATGCCATTGCTGATCTTGGCTGAAATCAGAGAATACCAGAAAGATGTTGATTTGTATGTTATCAACTATGCAAAGGCATTTGACTATATGAACTATAATAAACTAAGAATAATCTTAACATGAATGGAAATTCCAGACACTTCATTGTGCTCATTTGGAACTTAAACATGGATCGAGAGGCAGCTGTGTGAATAAGGGACTACTACATGATTTAAAATCAGAAAATATGTGCATCGGGGTTATATATATTCATCAGACTTATTCAATCTGCATGCTTGGCAAATAATCTGAGAAACTGGATTATATGAAGAAGGGTGCACCAAAAGGACTGGAATAAGGCTGATTTGTAGCCTGCAGTATTCTGATGACATAATCTTGCTTGAATAAAGTGACAAAGAACTCAAAGAATTTGCTGATGAAGATCAAAGATTGCAGCCTTCACTATGGATTAATAGTCAATGTAAAGAAGACCTGAATCTTCATAGCTGAGACAAAAAGTAACATTATCATAAACAGAGAAAAAGCAGAAGTTTTCAAATATTTTTGCCTTACTTGGATCCACAATTAATGGTTGGTCATGGAATTGGGAGTCAAGAGATCAAAAGGCAATACATTAGGTTTATCTACTGCACAAGATCACTTTGTAGAATATTGAAGAACAAGGATGTTGCTTTGTAGAATATTGAAGAACAAGGTGTTGCTTTGAGGACCAAGGTACACCTAACCCAAGCCATGGTGTTCTCCACTGCATTGTATACATGTGAAAGTTGGACAGCGAATAAGCAAGACGGTTGGCAAATTAATGCATTTGAATTGTGGTGCTGGAGAAGAACATTGAAAGTACAATGGACAACTAAAAGGACAGATAAATCTGTATTGCAAGAATATGGCTAGAATGTTTCATAGAGGCAAGGTGGCAAGGCTTCATCTTTCATATTTTGGATGTATTTTCAGGAGACACTGAAGAAAGACATCATGTTTGGTAAAGTGGAGGGCTGTGAAAAAAGAGGAAATCTCTCAACAAGATGGATTGACAGAGTGGCTGCATCAATGGGTTCAAGCATAGGAATGATTGTTGAGGATGATAACAAAACGACGAGAATAAGAATCACTTGGTTACCAAAAGGAAGGAAGGCAGTCCAAAGCAACCAGTCCCTCTGTAGGAAAAAAGAAAGGTATGATATTATGTTTGTTAAACATATATAGCATATGAAACAGTACTTGCCATTTTACAGGTACATTATGGAATATAATAAAATCTTTCATCAGTGTAAGGATTGTTTATTAAAATGTAACCTAAATTAAGTAGTAATTTTTGAAATGTTTATCTTAAACATTATTGTGAAAAGCAATTGGTCAGGTTTTAAAATGTTCTCTTTAAATGTTCTCTTTAAAATGAGCAGCAATTTTGACTGTTGTGGTAATTATAAAACCTGGTACCAACTTGAGGGCATTAAGAGTGAACGGGTGGAGATTAGTCTGTCTATCAGGTCACAGCCTGATGCTCTCTCCCTGTGGGCGTGGATTACTGAGAATTTCCTCTCTTTCTCTCTGGAGGCTGCACGCACACTTGCTCTCTGCTTTACCTTCCCGTTGGTGAACCACAAGACTGAGACCTGCCAGAGCCACCATTGGATCCACAAGATTCCTCACCCATTGACCTGAGATCTTCTTGCATTCTTCCACATTACATGTGGCTGTCTGAGTCTGAAGAAAGATTTATTGATTAGTATCAGACTGGGCTAATATCAGACTTATAGACATGATCTGGACTGGGCTGGAAAACTCTCTTGATATACAACTCCTCTTTGATATAAAGTTATTTCTTATTCATACATGAATGTTTCTGGGTTTTTCTTTCTAGTCAGCTTGGTCTAACTTCAACTAATTTCTCTCTTCCTTTTTTATCTGAACATCATGCCCTTCCTTTTCTTGGGACACTGATTTCTCCTGACAAAGTGAAGAAGAAAAATTCTTGCCATCCTCTCTTGTAAGGAACATCCTGGTCATACTTTGTCCAAGACATTGGACTGGCATTCCATGGTGCTTTTGATATTCTTTGCCAACAACATAATTCAAATGCATCAATGCTTTTTATCCTATATCAATATTTTATTTATTTATTTTGTAAATCATTTTCTTGGGGACTCATAAAACTCCTGCATGAATACATGCACCAATTGTATGCAGACCACATTTGCACATGTGTTGCCGTCATCATTCTCTAAACATCCTTCTTCTACCTATGCCCCCAGTACCAGTTCCCAATATTTTCCCTCCCCCTCCCCCTTGAACACTTAACAATTTACAAATTGTCATTATTTTATCTTCGTACACTGTCCAATGTGTCCCTTCACCTGCTTTCCCATTATCTGTACCCCACAAAGGAGGTCATATGTAGATCACTTTCTACTCCATCTTCCCTCCACCCGTCTGGCATTACCTCCTGGAATCACCTTGTGCTGAAAGGATCATCTGTCCTGAATTACCCCTGTTTCCAGCTGCAGTGTACATCCCCTGCTCTAGCTGGATTTGTAAGGTAGAATTGGGATCATGATAGTGGATGGAAAGAAGCATTTAAGAATGAGGAAAGTTGCTCCACTGTACCTTGACTGACTTGTCCCCTCCCGACAATCCCTCTGAAAGGGGCAGTCTGCATCAATTCTTCTATGGTCTTATTTATTGTTCAACGTTCACATGCATATGAAGCAATTGAATATACCTAAACTTGATTCTGAAGCACTTTAGCTCTCCAAATTACATCCTTGCTCTTTGACACTTTAAAGAGAACTCTGCAGCAGATTTACCCAATGCAACACGTTGGTAGCTATCTTGACTTCTACTTTTAATACCACTGGTAGAGGACATTATGAGTGATAATAGAGGTCAATAAAAAAAGTTGGAAGACACTTGAGATGGATCGATGAGAAAATTACAAGAAAATACTCAAACGTAGTAACACCTGTGAGGCTGACACAGGACCAGGGGATGTTTCCTTGCGGTGCTGTACATTGGAACCTGATAACTTAACAGCTAAATAAAAATTAGTACCCTGCATGGTTACTCACCTTACTGTCACTGTAATACAAAGCTCCCAAATAGGTGTCTTTAAAGGACAGAAAGCTATTTTCTACTTATTCAGAAGGCTCCACATATATTTGAGGGACTTGGCCTTATTCATGCCTTTCTTTTTAGTACCGCTGGGTCTTCCTTGGCATTCTTGGTTTGTATAAATAACATCACAACATGTTAATACAATCCAGAAATTTGATAAGGCTGTAGGCATATATATAATGATGGATAGAACTTCCAAAGTAGAAAGGAGACATTTGAAATAAAATATGCTATTGGCAGGAGCACGGGGGGGGGGGGGTATAGTGCTTGCAAATTGAGTTGCTTCCCCCAAGGTGAACAGTTCAAAAGCACTAGACCTCTTCTGGAGGAAGCCAAAGCTTTCTTTCCCTGTAAAGAAACTGTTACAGTCTGAGGAACTCTCAGGAGCAGTTTTACCTTCTCCTCTACAGTTGCTGTGAGTGAACGAACACTGAGTCTGGTTTTTAACTTTTTAATTAGTTTATACACATAATATTCTATTTTTATTTATATGTATAGTCTCTTCTAAAGAATATATACATTCTAATATGTCAAAAGTAGTTGGAAATTGCATTCATTAAAATAATCAGAGTAATTCACTCTTGGGCAAAGAAGGGAAGTTTGGGGCTTAATGAACCACAAGTTAGTTCATGTATTTGGGGAAATTTTATGTCAACACAAATTGGCAATTGTTTCAGGACAAAAAGGAGCAATATAAAATAAATATTCTTATATTTTATATTTTTCTTATATTCTTATATTTTATATTTTAAATATTCTTATATTTTATATTCTTATATTTTTATATCTTATATTCTTATATTCTTATGTGAGTTAAATTTATTGAATATTTTGATGTTATACACTATAATTAGTTATCTTACTTAAGTCATGCTAGATATATTAATTATAACATTACCCTCCATTATAAGTGAAGAAAATAAAATTGCAAGAGATTAGGCAATGTAGTCTAAATGACACAATGTCTTTTGATTTGAATACAGAATTTGAACACAGGTATATTGCTGACACAGTTTTTCCTCTGAACTCTGGATGGTAGGGTAAAACTTGCTCATTATCAAAGTATATAATCCATTGTATAATCAATAACTGCACAAGACATAAATTATCCCTTGAAATTTCCTTCTTTTCCCTCTTGCTTTTTTTCTTCACTCATATAGTTCAAATATCTATATTTCCTGGAACTATACTCAAAATTATTATTTTTAAAATAAATAAACTAAATTTTAAATTAAATCGTGATTTTCTTTATTATTATTTAATGAAAATGGAAAATGAAGCCACAAATAAAAGTTTGCAAATACCTGTCACATAATACAGTTTTACTATTCAAATCAAACACTGTGAGTCTTCTTTCAAAAGTAACTTTCTCTATTTTACCTTGGATGACATCCACACCCTACTCAATCTTCAAATTGCTTTACCTAAAGAAAAACCTATTTATAATCTAAATCATGATTTATAGAAAGGACCCTATATATAAATAAACAAAATTTTTTTTCTTGACAAACATTTAATTTGGAGGGGGGAATATAAGCACTGCCTTACATGAACTTACTCATACTTATGCATATGTTAAGAGCTAATTTATCCTTTTTTAAAGTCCATGTTTTTATACAAATGCAAATTGAATATTTTCCAAGCATGGAAATATTATAAAAATTGCTTTTCAATATTAAATGCATTGATATATGATGTCCAGCTGTCATGTGATGGAAGACTATTGCCTGTAGCTTATTCTACTCTCTTTGCAAGAATAATAAATTCACTAACAAAGTATCTAGTTTTACAAACTGCTCAGAAGCAGTTTGAGTTCAACATGTTCTTTTATGTTGTTGTTTTCCCTACAAGTGGGACAACGTTGAATGATGTTTCTGTCTTTGGGGCAAAAAGTAGCCTTTAGCAACAAAATTAATCAATTTTGTACTGGTGAACATTATTTTGCTTTTGGTCTCAAAAATCCATTATTGCCTTACTAGAAAACACTATGTTATTTTTTTTAAAAGGATACTAATAATTTTTGCCTTTGGTACTATTTGAAGATTTATAAAAGACAAGCTACTAGGTAATCAGATAGCAAAAACTCAATAAAATAATTTTTTCAGATATACATCCATTTAATTCACACTAATTTGGTTTGATTTGGTGTGACTACTTTTATAAAACCATCTCATTCACACATTCATTTATCTTCCACTAAAGGCAAAATAAATCTGTGTAAATATATTCAGATATTATAATTTACTTTTTCAGTATTTTATTCATTCAAAACCCATTTGCAAAGTACTGTCAATATACCTGCACCTCTAAAACATGAGCTTAAACTGAGATTTCACAATTCTAAACATGACAGAAAGAGTAAAACACGATCTAAAGTGAAAAATACCTGCTGTTACAACAAAACAATAAATCACAGTTAAAAGTATTATACATGAATAAATAAGTTTACCACCATGTTTAGTAATGAAATCTATAGAAATAACAATTCTATAGGTATATTTAAGCAGAAGTAATAACTTACCATACATTTCTTACTTGTGAAATCAATCAATAATGTTAATATTTATATGAATACAATTATTTTTTGACTTTCTATTCTCAAAAAACATATGGCCTGAGAACCATGTCATAAACGAGGTACACATTTTCCCAAACATATGTTTTTCAATGTCTGTCCTAGTCAAAGTTATTTTTGTTTATTTAATTAAATCTAGTGACATTCAATTCAATTAGAAATATATTTAAAATGTTTCGTTTATGCTAAGCATTGTATCTGAGACTGGCCATGCCAAAACAAATAAAACACGATATTTCTATTTAAAATTTCTACTTAAAGACATGGAATTAAACTCTGACGTTTATTTACATGTCCTTTTACAATCATATAAAAATAATTACATAGGATAGTTAAGTGACAACTAACTAAGAGATAGGAGAGATAAGAAAGAAGAAATGACATCAACAGCATTTAGGAAGTTACAAAATACAATCTAATAAACACTAAGGGGTTTTTGAAAGTTAAAACAAAATTAGCATTTATGGATACAAAGAAGAATGCTAACTGGCACCACAGCAATCCAGAAAGATTTGGGACTTGAAAATAAAAGATAAATATGAAGGTGCCATTATAAATGCAACAGAAAAGAGAAAAATAGCTTCCAAGCTCATTTAAAAGCAATGAGTCCAAAAAAAAAAAAAGCCATGAGTCCACAACCCACCCACCTTCTTGTTACACAGATAACTTTTGCTTCATCTCTCCAATAAAAGACAATAGATTTGTTTGTTAAGAAGTTTCAGGATGTTGTTATGGTTTTGGTAGGTGCACTACATTGAGTAGTAAGATATCTCTGATGAATTTATTCCATTGTAAATGACCTTAGAATGTGTGGGGAAATAAATATACATTTTTAAAACCTCATGACAGTTTTTAATTAAATGACATTATGTTATATACTTGCTTATGAAAAATTGCCACTTCATTGAAGAAAGGGGTGAGGGACTTTTTTTGGATCTTTCTTGTTGCTTTATTTGCAGAATCCATAAAGTCACCAGATATGTATTGAAACTCTAAACATCTAAATAAATGAATACATAGCATGACAAATTCATGCCACGGAAAGAAATTCGATGTAGGTAAAGTATTTTTTTAAAAAACTATTTTTTTAAGATCAAGTTCATTGCTTTAGGTAGAGAATAGCAAACGCAGTGAATCTGAAATGCTCTCATATGTACATGCTATTTTTATGTTTCTCGGTCAGTCTTTGTGTTAGACAATTTAACTAAGTATTTCATCTATCTATTATTTGATAATTTAAGAAGAAACAAAGCCAGGATACTTATAATTATATATATATAGATGATAGATAGATAGATAGACAGATAGATAGATGATAGATAGAAAGATATCCAACATAAGAAATAAAATTAATTAATTTATAAAGCAGTACAAATGGCTCGGTGCAACTCCCATGGAAGACACATGAGACATAATACACTGGAAGTCCTTTGAGTCTTGAGGGTCACCCTGTAATTCAGGCTACCTGGCCACAGGTAGCAGACACCAAGGCTGATCATCAACACTCAGTCAGATGACAGGGCCTGACAGTCCCCAGCTCAAGAGATACATATTCCAGAAGTGTGGCAAAGCAGGACTTGAAGGAACCTCAATTTACAGTGACACAGTCCATGGATTAGGTGTCCCATGAGTAGTGTAGCTTGCAAATCAATGCACAGGACAAGTAAGCCAGCTGGCTGCACACTGGTCTTACAATCCAAGAGCAAGGGAGAGAGAGAAGAGAAGCTCATTCTGTCATTTATATGTCCGCCCTTCAATTAATCTCACGTGTTCATAGGTCTTGTTGGCACAACAAACCTACCTATCACAGACGCGATGGCATGAATGTTGGTCACATCAATTACTCAGGCCTTTAGTCACTAATTTCTCAGATCCACGCAGAAAATAACTTCCAGTTTAAAGAGCCCCGGTGCTGTTGTTCCACTATGACAACACCCATTTCTTGGTTTTCTATTGTTTCTATCATTCTGTCATTTCCACCTCTTTCATTCATTCATTCATTCATTTATTCATTTCAAATCAACAGTCTTACATTATTTATCATTGAACTCTCAAACCAGAAGTATACAAACCAAGGAAGAAACCAGCTTATTTGCTAATTCAAGTTCAATTGATCGGAAGGTGACAGGAGTCTTAATCTGAGTCAGCATGACAGAACAGTAGTGAACCTGGGCCAAGGCGGCCTGCCTGCTGTCCCTCAGGGGGTTCCTGACTGACTCAGCTGGGTTCTTCTCCAGTACCTTCTCTTAGAGTTGTGCCTGACCTTATTATCATTTTTCATTCAAATCCATTGAGGAAGGGCCGATTCTGCTTCTGTTTCTTGGCCAGGAATCTCTTGATCCTGAAAGTCTTATGAGATGATATTGTGAAGTAGGAAAACCACAACAGTCCACATGGTGGAGAAATTGACAGGACGCCACCTATTTCTCAGCCAGGGAAAGCTGGGACACTCTGCTTTTCTAAAGGGTTGCAGTCTTAGGAAAGCTATCGAGCAATTGTGTTCTGTCATACAGATTAGCCTGAGTTGAAGTTAACTCAAAGGCAAAGTGTGTTTTTACTTCATTGTAGCCTCATCAACAAAACCCAAACAGAAACAAACAAAACAATAGATTTCCACAAAATATCACAATCACAGATACAAGAAGTTAGGAATCCAATAAACATTTATTGACATTATTCAAACCATAATAGCATGCCTTCACGACTTCTGTAATTTCCAAATGAATGCGTGCATCTTCTGTGATTGTTATGCTTTGCTAAGTCACTGTACATTTTATTTGATTTTTTTTGTTTACTTAGCAATTCATCATTTTCCCTATGACTATATGTGAGTTGCACTAACACTTGGGATTATATGATAGTTCTTAAATGAGTAATATATTATGGTTACCCATATTCATTAATACATGCAAATGATAAATGATTAAAAGTTGCTCAGCAATGTTTCTTAGATGTTATCCCCAAGGCCTATTAATTATATTTGGATTTAATTATAAAACCTAAAGTGGAGCAGCTAAGCAACAGGAGAGCAGCTGTTTTGATATATGAACATATTTTGATATGTGAATAGTTTTACTACTGAGCTTTATGGTCAGTTACATGTCAAAATGTGAGATTTGAAATTTCAGCACCACATTTAACTTAAAGTTAACTATGCTACACGAAAGACATTAATGCAAAAGTATGACCACTTTAAAAATAAAATGTAAAAATATTAACAACTCAATTCTAACATTCCCAACTTGTGGATGTTGATAATTGTAATCAAGCTGATTCCAGCTTGCGTCAACCCATGTGTGCTTCATGTATTTTCAAGGCTGTCACCTTTCAAAGTAGACAATTAGACCTGTTCTCCTTGGCATGAATAGGTGAGTTCTAATCACCAACTTTGCAGGTAATAGTCAAGCACTTAAATATTATAGTCTCATAAACATAACACAAGCAAACAACAATGGATGACATTCAAGGACTCCTATCTAATTATATCAGGATGTAAGTTTTTCAAAGCACAACTCAAAGAATGTATTGAGAACTATAGGTAGCCTGTACCTGTTAAGATACTAGTTCTGATCAGATAAAATCTAAAATATAAGGGAGGGAGTCTCCTATTATCAATTTACACAACAAATATGAAATGAACACTTTTTTATTGTAGCAGATTTAATCTAGGTCACTCCCCACGCCAATTTGAGAATGAGAGGAAAGACTCGGTCTTTGTGGATTTTAACATCAAGAGTCAGGGAAAGAAAAAATGAGAAAATACGAATGATCTCTCTATTCCTGGGGATAAAAGCTTAAAATCTCTGAACAATTGTTAGTCCTTTCCTCTTGACATTGCATGCTATTTTCTAACTACTAGCCCACCCCAAGCAAGACTTGCATATATAAAAGTTGTCTTCATCAAAATGGCATTTACAATTGGATAATTCAAGCAGAGAGAGAAGAGCCCAGAGCATTTTTCATTAGCATTTATGTTTGAGGCCATTTGTGACTTTAACTTCCAAGGCATTTCTGGATCACACATAGACGATGTCAGCATTTTCCCGTGTTTCTTTTTAGTATGCATAATGTTGATCGGTCACCTGAGAGAAACATTTGATTAGAGTCTACTTGTTTAAAAATAATTCACTTTTGGCTCTGAGAAATGTCACTGCCATTGACTATTTCTCTAATTCATTTTACCCTTTCTTGTTTGCACATAAATGTAACTTTTCTCAATAATGCTCCAGTAATATTTGTAAGATTCTTGGGACAATGTACTTGGCTTGTGAAATGGCTATTGCTTGATAATATTCTTTCATGAAGTTTTAAATTTTCCTCAAAGGATTATTAAAATAATGTTTGAATAATTGATATCACTGGCTCACTATACGAAGGGGTGCGTAGAAACCCTGATTTTTTTCAAAGCTATATATTTAATTATTTTACAAAACAGTCATATCACCTTTAAAGTACTATCCATGACACAATAAATTTTCAAATCTGTGATTTCCACTCTTGGACACATTTGTCAAAGTCATCTGTTTGGATGTCTGTCGCACCTACCTTGTTTTTCACTTCACCTCTTCTGTTGTCAAATCACTGTGCTCTAGTGTCCCTCTTAATTCATGGAAACAAAAAGAAGTTACACGGAATGAGATCAAGTGAGCAAGATTCATTGGGCAAGAGAGGCAGACTGGGGTGTTTTGCCAAAAACTGGTGCACTGAGAAGACAGCATGAGCAGATTTATTGACTTGTGACAAAATCAGTTCCCTGTCTGCCACAAACCTTTGTTGTACACTGTTATCCCTTCAGAACTTCTAAAAAGAAAGCTTGATAGGAGACATTTTCATCTGTTCAGAAAGTTGATGGATGTTCAGAAAGAGATTTGTCATCAATCGACATTTGATCTCCTTTGAAAAGAGAAAACCACTCACAGACGAGTTTTTCTGTAGTGCTGTCCTTATAAGCTGTGCGCAACATCACAACAGTTTCTGTGGCATTGTCCCTGAGCAAGAAACAAAATTTCACAGCTGCATGCTATTCTCTGAAAACAGCCATCACAAAAAACAAGGTTGGAGTGAAACTAGAGGAAACTTCCTAGGCAATGCCACTGCATGTACTAACTGGCACTAAGTTGCTTGATTCTTGCCTAGCGGGAAAAATGCATATTTTGGAAACACTGCACAATTCCACACAGCACAATTCCAGTGTGTGTGCTTTTAATGGGGGAGGTGGGGTGTTATATGCCATTGTAGTTCATCAGTAAGCAGATTTTAGTTTATAAATTAAAAACTATGAGAAAATACTCATTCTGGAATAGTTGATACTTGGTGGCTCTGCCAGTTAATTATCGAATTTCTAGCATCAGTTCAAGGTGGCAGTTCAAACCCATCAGCAGATTCATGATAGTAAGATGAGGGTATTGGCTTCCATCAAGCTCGAGAGCCTTAGAAAGCCTGCAAAGGCTCACTGTGAGTCCGAAAGACCTCCACAGCTGTGAGCTGAGTGGTATGAGATTATGAAAGTCACAGCAAGCAAGCAAGAATTCTTATAAGTGAAATTTATAAAACCTAAAATGTAATCCAAATGCTAAAATGCCCTCTTTGCAATAATATTTCCCATTACAATTCAGTTATTAGCTACAATTTGTGTAGCTTATTATCGATGTCTCATAAAGTTGTTTGATTGTGTTTGTGAATTTCTCTTTCAAGAAAAGTCATGTCATTGTACATGTTTTTGAAAATTACCTTCTCGGTTCTCTGTAAATTGCTAAGATTTTCCTAATGATAATCCTCAATTGTCATTCACAAGAATTAGAAAGTAATATGAGAATCACAACTTTAAAAGTTCAATATTATCTTTCTGCCTAGGAAATTAGCATATGAAGCTTTTATTTTAATAATTTAAAAGTGTAAATAAGACTTTAGACAATGATAAATAAAAATTATTACATAAAATATTTGAGTAGAAAACCATGGAGCTTTACCTAAAATTATGTTTATGAACCTTTAGATGTACATTATATAGATGCACTTAAATGAACATAGTTTTTTAAGGATACAGAACTTGAAAATTTCAAGGTTATTTTTTTAATATTGTTGAATAGCAAGTAATTGTATATTTGTTGAAATCTTGTTATTGAAGACTTACATAAATTGTCATCTGAATAAATTTAGTTATTGCATTGACTTAATTCTTATACTATATAATTATATTATTGCATAATTATAAATCATCAAAGCAAATGTTAAAGAGAAAGATTATTACTTTGCTTGTATCATATGTTGAAACACAATTTATGTTGCAAGCTGTTTTCATGTTTCTAATATTAAAAACCTTGAGCAAACAGATTCTACTATTGACAAAATTTTAGGTTGTTTTCATCTTGAGAAAGTGATGAATATTGCTTTCCTATCCTCTTTTTTAATCTTTGGCAATTATTTGTAGATATTTTTGTGATACCTATAGAACTATGCTAACTATTGAAAGTAGTATTTATACTATTTAGAAGAAATAGTATAATTTTAGTGGAAATTTTCAAAGAATAAAAAATGGTAATGTTTAAGGGAAATAGACCAGACAGAAAATATATGTTTAATATGTGTGTTAGTCTGGGTAGACTATTAAAACAAATTCATAAACACCAATGTATATAAGGGAGAGGTTTATATACAAGAGCAATTGAACATTGATAAAAACATCCCAGCCAATCCCATATCAAGTCCATAAACCTGATTTAGCCTATATGTCTGATACCAGTCTGTAAAGTAGTCTTTAGACTCAAGAAACACATGCAATGATACCAAATGCAAGATGATCACAAACCAGATGGGTAGCATGCTTTTGGATCCAGTGGTGTTGTAAACATCTCAGCGCTGGCAGGGGTCTCCACGTTCCTCCTCCAGCTTCAGAGATCTGGTTCTATCAGAGTCGGGGCATCTCCTCCGGGCTGCCTCACAGTGAGTCAGTCTTGTGTCTTGTATAGCCTCTCCAAGAGAGTGTTGTCAATAGAAAGTCTCCAGAGAAGTGAACCAAGAGAGTGCCTCTGCCTCCAAGAAGAGATTACCACATTTTTAAGAATTCTCCAGATAAGACCATGCCCACACAGAAGTTTGCCTCCTTGGCTATCTCCAGATTGACAGGCTAGACCCCACCCCTCCACTCTTTATCCTCAAATTGACACCAAACAGATTAGGTGACAGCCACAATATAGTTTGATTTATATAAAATAGACAAAAAGGAAAATAAATCTAGTTAGAGTAATCTAGTTATTATGAGGCTATAGTTATTATGGGGCTAAGAAGAGTGGGAAGGGTTAGAAAGGACTTTCAAAATATTCTAGTATTTTATATTATTTAGAAATGTGTTGTCATAGATGTGTTCACTTGTTAGAAATTGAGGAAATGGCATGGGGGCTACATCTTAAAGCAAAGATAATCCACCATAAAAGGCCAAGTGCTAGAAGCAGAGGCTAGATATGCCTCCATTCTTCATCCTTCTTTATCCTGTTCTCAAACTAACCTTCTCAAGCATTCTACCGAGTTAATTAATTTCTTGCAATTGCCACACAGAATTTACAAAGTATACTCATGAGGTTTCCTGGGAGTCAGAACTACCACTTCGCAGCCATGTTTGCCGCCATGTCTCCCTTTTGAAAATTTGGCCTCTCAGTCACACTGCCACTTAGGCCTCCGCTTTGTTCTCTGGGAGGAAAGACTGAAGCTCTGGTTCCCCATCCTTGGTGCTCCTACTCTGCTCTAATTCTTGGTCTTGGTTCTGTGGCTTCTGGTGACTCTGCCAGAATGCACTCCACTGGTGGCCCTGCTTTCTTGATGGTCATGGGAATCCCTCTTCCTGCTTTGGAGATGGCTCATCTACTCCCAGAATGATTGACCCATGATTAACCAATCCTTTAATTAGTGTTTCAAACACCCCATTTGAATTATTTCAATCATGTGCTGGGAGTCAGACATGAATAGAAGAGTTATTTCAAGTAAATTCATTTCACTGGAGCCCACCCTCTGGCTCTTGTAAATTTTGTATCAGCTTGTAAAAATGCCCTTATTAAAAAAATGTGAAAATAATAATAGATATTTCAAAAAATATAATAATAATAATAAAGATATTGCAATAGTTGACTCTGCACTAATAGCAAGATAAAAAAATTTCCATGTAAGACCAACTAAAATATATTTTGTTGAAAAATTAGGAGAGGGAGTTATATAAGAAAAGTTTAACATACTTTTGATGACAGATACTAGCTTTCAAATAAAATGGAAAATGAGTTTAATTATCAAGTGGCTTATCAAGTATTCTCTTTATTTTGCTT
Organism: Nesogale talazaci; assembly: GCA_004026705.1. Classification (NCBI taxonomy): domain Eukaryota; kingdom Metazoa; phylum Chordata; class Mammalia; order Afrosoricida; family Tenrecidae; genus Nesogale; species Nesogale talazaci. Next base: position 104,026 of record PVJH01001668.1, on the reverse strand, counting down.
ATTTTATCACATTATTACTCTATAAAACAAAGGCAAGAATAAAATTAATCAATGTATATATCAATAATTAAAATCTGCCTATAAATACATAATTATATAGAATGGAAGGACAAGCCTTGATAACTCACATGAATGTGTTTTAAGTTAATTTGTTGTATTTATACTCAGAAAGTTTGTATTTAAATTTTCCTATAAATTCTATAGCATTAATTAGAACTTTTAATTTTTAGTGCTTTGTAGACTCAGCATTAAAGCAACTACCATTCTGTTTACATTTTTTAACTGTCAAGGAATTGATTTTATTTAGATCAACACTGTCAATTCTCAATTGAACAGCACTTCCTATATGATCGAACTATTGAATTTATGCTGCATTAATTTTTGAGCAATAAAAAAGAAAAATACAACTTACTGCATTTAGCAAATGTTTTTGCAAATGACCTCTGTAAAGGGTTATTTTTTTAATGTCACTGTAATATATGCCTTCACACACAAAATGGTATTTTCAATGATCTTATACATATATGTTTAGGCAGAAAAGTATGAAAAGATGAGTAAAAAGCAGTTTCCATGCATAAAATATATTAAAATAAAAGTACATGGAGGTTTTAGAATAGGAATCATGGATAAATATTGAAATAGAATGTTTTGACTACCTGCTTTTTAAACAAGAGCTTCTGTATTTTTGAGAAATATTACAGTAACCTTGTATTTGACAGTATAAATTGCTTTTATTACAGAAAGGTTTCTAAGTATTTAATCATTTTAATTTTCTAATAACTCTGTAAAACATGTTATCATTATCCTCACCCAAAGAAGAGGAAACTGAGGTAAAGTAAAGTTCCATTTTTTGCCTATAGCATGGCACAGATAACAATCTGGAAAGCTACATGGGACTCAGATCATCTTGCCCCACAATTTTGGCTCCAAACTGTTCTACAGACTATCAAAATATAAGACCGCTGTTTTCTTAAATCCCATTTGAACAAATGATATTTTTGAACATTTCATTTTATAATTTCAATAATTATAAGCACATAAAGAAAACACATAGCTGCCATTTATTTAAAATTATATAAGTCAACTTGAGTATGTCTAAAGTGACTATATTTGAAATTGGTTATGAAGCACAGGGAGAAAACACTTAAAGTTCTCTTCTTTCAGGCATTGTGATTAAATATGCAGGGTGTGGAGTTAGATTGAGTACAGAAGATGTGTCACTGGATTGTGTGTGGAATGGTCGCTGGTGTGACATTGGTTATGGCTTTAGTTCCCAACCAGATCTCTTTCCACAATGATGGCAGCCCTGAAAACTCTACCGGAGAGTTCTCCTCTTACCTGTGGCACCACGAGGAGCTGGAATCAACTGGAGAGTAATGAGTTTTGGAACTTTGTGCAAGATTTGTCACTTTCTATCTTGGAATCTTCAATCATTCAACAGAGAAAATATCAACAAGAAAAACTAATTTTAGAGTATTTGTTTTGATAGAGCTCTTTTATGATGCTTAAGAACATTAGGTAAATTAGGCAAAGACTGCTTTAGAGTGTTCAAAAGCAAGGATGCTACTTTGAAGGCTGAGATATGTCAGACGCAAGTCATCATATGCTCAATTGCTTCATAGGCATGTGAATGTTAGACACAAGAAGGAAGGCCAAAGAAAAACCAATGCATTTGCACCATGGTGCTGGTAAAGAGTGCTGAAAGTATCATGGGCTGCCAAGAGAAAGAAACCAGATCTGTCTTAGAGGAAGTATAGCCAGAATGATTCTTAGAAGCAAGAACAGTATGATTGCATCCCATCTGCTTTGGATATATGGGGATCCCAGTATCCGGGTGGACCCGTCCCTGGAGAAGAACGTCACGCTAAGCAAACTGGAAGGACATCGATAAAGTGGAAGCCCTTGCCCCCGTGCATTGACACAGTAGCTGCAACAGTGGGCTCAGAGAAAGCAACAAGTGGGACGAAGGCACCAGATTGGGCAGTGTTTGGTTCTGTTGCAAATATGGCTCTCAACAGACTGGGATGCCCTTCACAATAACCACTATTAAAAAATGTCAATATGACATCCTTCAAATAGTTAAAGAAACAAATTGAGAGCTTAATGTCAGCTTTCTTGTCGTGAAAGTCAGATATGGCTTGGTGAGGAAGGCCCTTCCGACTCATTTCAGACATCATTAAGTTTTCATCTTATTGCCCCATATATCCCCAATGCTTCTGTACACTGAATTGTTATTACCTATTTAATCCTCGTCTTCAACTAGACTGAGTCCCTCAAGGACAGGAAATGTATCTTAATTAATCTCAAGAACCCCCGTTTCTAGCACAAGCACTCTGAGGAAAGAGCAGCCTCGCCATCATTTGTGGCAAATTGGTTAATCGGCACACAGATCCTTGTTGATCCACAAGAGTTAATGGCTTTACTAAAGGGGACACTAAGGAAATGAGAATGAAAAAAAGACCAAGGATGCTGTAGAAGTAAAGATCAACAATTTAAATCTTCTGGACTAAATGCATAAAAATCACAAAGGATACAGACATATCCTTTACACCAGGATGATGCAATTGTAATATCGCTTTCAGTTGAGACTTCAACTTGGTCTTTATATGTCAAGCATAAAATAAACCTGCATCTACCATTAGACAAGTACAAGAAAACAAAGATTCTCCCAAACAGATGGTGATCCTCTGGGAAGTCTAAAGGCAATCATGAATAGTGAATGGCCTGGCATCACGTGTCCACAGCAATTTTTCTGAGCAGGGTGACCTTGCTCAAGGTGCCTCAGTATTCCCATTTAGAAGTTCATCAAATCTAGACTAAAATTATAAAGTTTCTAGATTATAATAAAAGTGCAAGGATTTAATAAGAGTAGCTGTTTTAATTGTAATTTATAGCACAAGCTGTAGAATACATAAATATTGCTATCAATAATTTTGAAAGATTACCAAGAGGAACTGATAAATGAGATGGTAAAAGTCCTATCAAGTTATATTTCTCAACATGTGTCTGGTGCTGAGATTGTTAAATGGTTACTCTGTATTAGGCATCTCAATTTCCAAGATTTCTCTCAAAATCTTTTGTTTTGGGTTCTTGGGCTCTTATTGAAAAGAGAATCAAAAATTCTGAAAGCTCAAACCTTACTTTTTCATGGTTAAAAAAAAAAGAAAACTAGCTTGCTGAGTTTCTTTTAAATCATGAAACTACAGGTATGAGAGTATTTAATATATATACATATATATCAGCACAGCATCATTTGGGGTAAATTGAACTTACCTCCTTAAAGAAGATTATCTTAACTTAGAACTCCTGTTCATGTTTTACCTTGCACTGCCAACACAGTGGTGTGAAAAAAATTATGAATATTTAGCACTACTATCTACTATTTAGCTTTATTCAAATATCTTATTGCAAATAGAAGGAAGGTTAAGCTCTGTGCTTTAAATGAAAGTTAACAAGAGCAACAAGAAATGTCCTCTAAGTATGCTATTAATTGTAGAATTGCTAGCAAACATTTGATTTCTAATATGTCCCTGAAATCAAAGCATGTACATTGATTTTATTTTGCTGACAGTTTTATTTTGCTCATAAATGTAACTAAGGAAGCATTCATTAAATATCTGCTTGTTTGAAAAGGACCGATTTTACTCAGCCAATCTTATCTTGAACAGTATGGTAAACTCTAAGGAACATAGAGGACGGACTTTCTCAAGGATAAAAGAAACAATGTTACCTTAAGATTTTAAACCAACATTATTTTCCTGGCACACCCAGGTAATTAAATATAGTAAAGCTTCTTATAATATTAAGGGCACTAATTTGAAATGTATCATAATTTAAACAGGTGCCATGTTAAAATTCATTTTAATTATTGCATTAAAAGTGTAAATAAATATTTGTACATTAAATTTTGCTTAATCTATGAAGGCAAATATATTTCTAAGGAAATAATTTGAAATGTTATTGCAAAGAGTGCTTGATATTTATTAAATATTTAAAGCCACTTATTAATTTAAAACAAGTAAAAGTAGTACTTTATATTTTTGTAGAGATAAGGTGTTCCATTGATTGAAGTGATATAGTGTGTTAGGTAATAAGCTTAATGCTTTCTTTGAACTGCCTTATTAAATCAACTCCAAATGGACTGTCTCACCTATTCAACGAGTTACTTGAAGTGAGGACCATATTTTCATTCATCATTTGTACTTCTTTCCTAACTTAGTATTTAAATTACCATTTAATAAAGTATAACTAATTGTATCTATTTAGTCTGGGCAGGCTAGAGAAACAAATTCATATAGACTCATATGTGAATAAGAAAGAGGTTTATATACAATAGCATTGAATATTGAGAAAACATCCTAGCCCAGTCCAGGTTGAGTCCATAAGTCCAATATCTGCCCATAGGTCAGATACCAATCAGCAAAGCATTTTTCCAACTCAAGAAACACAGGTAATGATGCTGAATACAGGAAGATCATGGACCAGTGGGTTGGAAGTCTTCTGGATCCAGTGGCTGGGGACTCTATAAAGCTTCTCTAGTTCCAGAGATCTGGTTGTACCAGGATGGGTCTATGTGGCTTCTTCTCAGGAATGTCTTATAGCCTTGTCCGTGGAGAGTCTCCAAGGGAGTGAGCCAAAAGAAAGAGTGTGCCTTCTGCCTCCAAGGAGGGAATACATAAATTCCCAGAATTCTCAGGAGAAAGCAGAGGTCTCATTGGCTATGACTTGATTGACACACTAGACTCCACCCCTTCATTCTTAATCCCTTCCAGTTCCAAACTGACACCAGATTATGGAACTACCACAGTATCTCATAATCCAAACTAAGACTGTTAGAAACAGGTCCAAGATTATCCTAATAAAAGAAACTTTTATCACTAACAACCTGATCAACATATCCTACAGTACAGTTATCCACTAATAAGTGTGGCACTCATATGCTTATGTGAATTTCATGACTAAAATGTAGGGGTGGAGTCTAGCCTGTCAATCTGAAGATAGACATTGAGTAGCCAATGAGACCTCTGTGTAGGCATGGCTTTCTCCTCATATGTCTGGGAAATCTCACAACATTTCCCTTGTGAAGAGGAGAAGCTACCTCCCTGGTTGTTTGGAGTTAGTTCTCAGAGACGATGAATCATGGACAAGACAAGATGGCAGCATCTGAGGAGCCAGAGAAGTCACACGACTTTGTCCTGATGGAGCCAGACCTCTGAAACTGGTGAGGCCATGTGGAGACCCCTGCCAGTGAAGAGTTGTTTCTGCCAACACTGGATGCTATTGATGAACCCTGAACCCTGGAAGGAGGAGCCATGGGGAGACCCCTGCCAGCACCGGGATTCTGCACCCACTGACCTGTGACTTTGTGAGTCACAAGGAGACATTGTAGACTGGTATCAGGCATATGGGCTAATATTGGACTTATGACTTTGAACTGGACTGGGTTCGGATGCTTTCTCAGTGTTCCAGTCCTTTTGTATATAAACCGTTTCCTTATGTCCATATGCATCTATGAAATGTGTTCCTCTAGTCTACCTGGACTAACACATAAGGTGACCAGAAGTTCCACTTTTTAACAACTTAACAATGTCCCACGGCATTTTAAAACTAAGATAAATATATTAAAATACTATTATTTGCATGCTATGTACATTTTTGTTGCTCCACATAGATCAAATTTTTAATCAAAAACCCCCTCCCCCACCACCCCGGTCAATGGCGTTCCGCTTAAAATCCGGTCACTTTACCACTAAGCACTATCAGGTTAATTCTGACTCAGTGAGAAGGAGTTATAGAGCAGGGGTGTCAAACTCTTGAGACCAAAGAGCCAATACTGTCCCTCCTAACAACTTTATTTTTTTATTTTATTTTATTTTTTTTGTGGGCACCACTGCCTCTGGTGATCGTGGGCGCTACCCAGCCGCCGCTGGATTTGAACCGCCAAGCTGGGCTGCAGTTCCGCACTCAACCACTTACGCCACCCGGACTCAGCCCTCCTAACAACTTTAAAATCAATCAAGAGCCTTAAAAATGTTTTTCCAAACAAATGAGAAATAATCACCTTCAAATGTTTTCAATGTTACTTCAGAGCCGCATGTTCACCCTGAAAGAGCTGCATGTGGCTTACAAGCCTCAGTTTGCCGATCACCATGATCGAGGGTTTCTCAGACTGTAAATTTCTAGATAAGCAGATAGTCTCCACTTTCTTCTTCGGAGCAGGTAGTGGGATTGAACCATAAACCTAACTGTTAGCAGCCCAACGCCTAACTCAAAGTACCAACAGGGCTTCATATAAGCAGAGTCATATAAACCTAACTATATAGAACCATGTCTGGATGACAGTGATTAATTTACCCTGTACAAGTTCCTCATTGTTTTCACATTAAGTACCTTATTTTTCCCACCATGAGTTACACTCCCCCCCCCCCAAAAAAAAAAAGTGGAGGAAAAACAACGTCGTGTCTTATGGTCTTTTAGCATAGTGATACTATTTGGTTCCGAATTCTTTCCTTGTTTTCCTTCTCTTAAAAACTAGGTGTGTCTTATGGTCATGTGCATCTTATAGGCTGAAAAATACTGTACATACACTAACCAAAATCTAAAGTTAAAAGCATGCTATAAATGAGGGAAGTTTTTTGTTTGTTTGTTTTGGGGGCATCACTGCCCAATGGTGGTGGGAGTAGGCGGCCCAACCTTTGCTCCTGTGGAGCTGCTGATGGAATTGAACCTCCATCCCAGTGGGCTGCAGTCCCGTGCACAACCACTACACCACCGGGGCTCAGCCTGAGGGAGTTTTTTGTTTGTTTGTTTGTTTTTCTCTTCTAAATTTATGAGTTCCTCTATCTGAAGTTATTTTGAGAATTGTTACATTAAGAATACTGAAAGAAAATTTAAGTAATATTCTAGTTCTTACGATTGGAAATAGTTATGCAGCATGATATTTAGCTACAGGCTACACCATTTGTTTTTGAAATATATTTTTCTAAATATAAAAAAACTTTCAGCCATGTCTAGGTAATTTTTTCATATAGCTTGCCCTTCCTGAACATCATTGCCAATTTTGCATATGAAAGCTCTGAATTTCAGATAATGTCTAATAAATTTACAGTAAATAGTGAAAACCAGTAAAAAGTACAGTCTGCCATTTCTTAAGACTGCAACAAGGTCACATAATTAATTTGTACTTCAGAAAAATATATGTGTGATTGCTTTTGTGATATATCATTTGAATAAACTATGACTTTCCATGACAGTTTGAAGGTTTATGTTCATTAAAAATATGTCAAGCAATATACTGTAGTTTCTTTTTAATTTTGCCTACAGCAAGATAAGCTTCCATTGAAGCTATTATAGTTCCTTTTAATGCTACAATGAGCATAATCATCCAATTACTTTGTTTATTTGTTTACTTAATTAGATCTACCATCTATTAATACCCTAATCAATTAGTGGATTAAATAATATTACACAAATACTTCTATATTTCTATTAATGTTATATGTTTAATGTTGTGAATAGCATGCTTTGACAGATATATGGAGAGCGTCAGTGCTTTCAAGATGAAGGCTACCAAGGTCATACTTGTAGTGGAATGAGTTGGATTTATAACTTCATGCTGTTAGGGAAAACAGGCAAGGTGGAGAGCTATGGCATGTTTCAATTAAAAAATACTAGAAATATCCTTTACAGGATTTTTGACTTTGTAAGATATTTGGGAAGTCTGATGATTAAAAAGTTGGCTTTTATTCTGGGTTGGATGTCATCAGTAAGTAAGTAATGTTGTTAAACACCTTCATGACTCTCTTAAATAAGGAGAGGAAAATAGACTCAGGCTAGGTAAGCATTGTACTGTTAACCACAGGTTAAGGATTCAAATCCATTGCTTGTTCTTTGGAAGAAAGATGAGGCTGTGTGTTCCCATAAAGATTAACCGCTTTTAAAAAAACCCTTTATAGGCTTCATTGTGAGTTGAAATACACTTGATGGTATTGGTTTTGGTAACATTAAATTGGAAATAAAGCAGCAGTCACTTTTATCAACTGGTGCAAGCATTGGTGAATAGTTTGTTGTTTTGTAGAGTCTTTTCTTTTGTCTGTATTTAGAAAATATTGTGGTCTCTTTTTATCTGGTTTCAGGGTGGTGATGCAGTACAATGAGACCTGTGAGAGGATTCTTGTCCACCAAAAGAATACAGTGGCCTAACTGGGAACAAACAAATATGTTTGGGAAGAAGTACAACCAGAAGCATCATGAGAGGCAAGGATGGCAAGACTTCTCATGTACTTGGGACATATTGTCAGGGAGACTAGTCCCTGGTGAGGGAGATTACCAGGAGAGGAGAGGGGAAGAGAAAAAAAAAAAAGAGTAGTGTCCTCGACAAGATGAATTAAGACAGTGGCTACAACGATGGGTTCACACATAGCAATGGGGAGGATGGTGCAACACAGGGCAAGTTTGGGCCTGTCATGCGCAGACTCACTGTGAGTCTGAACCAACGGATGGCCCCTGACAGTGACAACAACAGTTGTGGATACCAGAACAGCTCCTGACGGGGGAAAAAAACAAAACAAAACAAAACACTTGTTTCTCTCTGACCAATTTGTAGGTATTAGAGGATTTCTCGCATAGATGGGTAGCTGTATTTTACCCACTAAGAAATGCGTGTATATAAACTAGATAAAGTGGCTCTAGCTGCTGTGTAACTATAAAAGTAAAAGTGAAAATTATAAGAAATAGTGTATCTGTGTTAGTCCACCTAGACTAGAGAAAGAAATCCATGGATATTCACATGTGTTTAAGACAGAGGTTTATCTACAAGAGCAATTGAACATTGAGAAAGCATCCCAGTCCAGTCCAAGGTCATAAATCCAATATTAGCCCATATGTCCTATACCAATCTACAAAGTTCTCTTTAGGCTCACAAAGCACATGCAATGACACCAAGACAATCACAGGCTAGTGGGTGCAGAGTCTAGTGTATCCAGTGATGGTAGAAGCATCTCAGCACGGAAGGGGCCTCTTGTGGCTTCTCAAGCATCTCATCAGCACTGGCAGGAGTCTCTGTGTGGCTTTTCTAGCTTCAGAGGCCTGGTTTCATCAGGTTAAGCCCATGTGGCTTCTCTTCTGGGATGTCTCACAGGGAGTCAGACGTGTGTCTTGTCAGTAGAGCCTCTTCAAGGATCTAAACCATGAGTCTCTCACCTCCAAGGGGAGAATACAGCCAGATTTCTCAGAATCCTCAGGGGAAAGCCATGTACACACAGAGGTCTCATTAACTATCGCAAGATTCACAGGCCAAACTTCACCCATATACTATTTATCCTCAAACTGACACCAGATTTAGTGACTGCAGCAGTATCTAAAGGGAAAAAATGTAAAACAATTGTTAGCATAGTTTTACACCCTCTCATAACTTCCTTTAATTTTGTATTTTTAAAATAATAAAGCCAAGATATTATAGAATGGTAATCACATAAGCAGTAGTCAATTTGAGACTTATGAGTGAAGTGGTGGTTAGCCTGTCATTCAGGTCTCAGTTTGTTGACCTCGTTTGGAGGCTCTAAGAAGATGAATAACTCGCTGCGGGTGGGAGACAGGCTCATTGCCTGGAAGACATTGTTACATTAGTGACCTGAACTCCAGGAGCCACATAGAGCCCCCTGCCAGTGTTGAGATGCTTATTCCACCACTGGATCCACAAGACTTTGTACCCACTGGCCTTTGATCTTCCTGTATTTGCCAGCATTGCATATATTGTATGAGTTTGAAGAGGAATGGGTAGATTGGCATTGGACTGTGAGCTAATATTGGACTTAAGGACTTGATCTGGACAGGGTTGGGATGTCTTCTCAATAGTGAATTGCTCTTCTATGTAAACTCTTTCTTGTACATGTGTGAATGCCTCTGAATTTGTTTCTCTTGTCAACCCAAACTTACACATATACTCAGTTCCAATTGTTTTTGTCAAATGCTATTTTTCAAAGATAGCTTCTCCAAAATTCTTTATTGAGAAATAAGTTAAAATCTCACAAATAAATAAAAGCAGGATTTAGGAACTGATTTTTCATAGGAAGAATAATTAAGAAGATTGTGCACATGTTATTCATTTACATCTCTTTTGAATAGAAGTTTTGTTTTGGTTTTTGCTTTTATTAGAAAAGACCCTATCAGGAAAAAAATGTTTTTAAAATGTAATGTATAGATCTACAATGTTTGAATGTTATGATGAAACTATTTAAGTTTGTTTTATGGCAAGAAGGCAAGTCAAACAGTTAGAAAAGTCTTCAGGAATCTCCTTGTTAAAACCTCTGACTGTTTCTCAGACCACAACATAAAAATTGTTTCCCTTTTCATGAAATATTCTGGTAACATTTTATCTTCTCATACTATTTTGATTCCACATCTGTAACTACCATGATCCATTATAGAGCCTTTGTAAACATTTTGTCTATAAATGTCTCACTTTGGGCATAATCAACACTTTGCATTTATTCAGATCATAGAATAAAATTTACTCACATGCACAGATTATTTTCATCGGTTCATGTCAAAAAAATTGATTTGATGTACATGCCACTTCGATTTAGCTTTGTCGTGCATAATATATGAGGGGTGCCAGAAATATCTAAGAAAAGCCTTGTGCTGGACAGAGCAGAACTTTCCCCTAGATGAACATCTAGCAACTTTCTCTGAATTGGTGCAACCAGTGGCATCATCTTGGAAGGTTCTTTCTGGACACAGTGAATTTTTTCATAAAAGCAGTTGTTTCTACAAGTGGTGCTACCTGAGAAGATTCTTTCTGGCCATAGTGATTTTTTTTCATGATCTCGGTTTTGCTAGAGTCTCGTCTTTTGTGATGTCCAATTTAGGAGAACAGTGTGCTGCTGTGAAATTTTGTTTCCTGCTCAGAAAAAAAAAATTGTCACTAACTGTGGTAACGTTGCATGCAGCCTGCAAGGACAGCCCGAGTGGAAAAACTAGAGTATGCTGGTACAGATAGGAACTAGAAACCCCAGAAATCCAGGACAGATGATCCCTCGGGGACCAGTGTTGAGAGCGATACTAGGATGGTGGAGGGAAGGTGGGGTAGAAAGGGGGAACCGATTACAAGGATCTACATATAACCGCCTCTCTGGGGGATGGACAACAGAAAAGTGGGGAAAGTGAGATGTGGAATAGTGCAAGATATGACCAAATAATGCTAATTTATAAATTTTCAAGGGTATATGAGGGAGAGAGGGGTGGAAAGGGAGGGGGAAAAACAAAGAGCTGACATCAAGGGCTCAAGTAGAAAGCAAATGTTTTGAGAATGATGATGGCAACATGTATAAATGTGCTTGATGTGCATTGGATAGATGTATGGATTGTGATGAGTTGTATGATAAAATGATTTTTTTTTAAACCAAACAAATCAAGTGTATGGTTGGTTTTCCCCATTTTAAAAGAGGTAAAATGTTGATTGATGATAAACCTCATTCTGGACATCCAGATGAAAATGATGACTCACACTGCATTTGAAAATGAAGTCTCATACTTTATTCCACTGGGTCAGACTGTTAATCAAACTTTCTATTCAGAGGTTCTGAAAAGATTGCCTAACAACATGGGACAAAAAAAAAGCTCGATTTATGGCAGACTGGGGACTGGTCTTGGCACCAGGACAATGGTTCTACTCACACAGCCATCATAGTGTGCCATCTTTGGGCAAACACCAGCATGACTTGTCTTGCCCCACACACCTGACTCACCTGACCTCACTCCCTACAACTTCTTTTTGTTCCCATGAGTGAAGGGGAACATGAAAAGACAGGGAGTTGATGACTTAGAAGAGGTGAAGACAAAAATGAAGGAGGAGCTGTCAGACATCCACACAGGTGAGTTTGAACAATGTGTCCAAGAATGGAATCACAGATTTGATTAAGTATAATGATTAAGTATAATGAAGAGTACTTTGTAGGGGATAAGATTGTTTTGTAAAAAATTTAAATTCATTGCTTTGAAAAAAAAAGTCTGTTTTGTTGTTGTTGTTCTCCTCACGTGTCATTGAGTCTAGAGGTCAGTGGTGCACTACTAGTGGTGTAGCAAGAATGGGCAACCAGAACTTGAGACCGCCACCAGAATCATATAAGAAAGAGGACACTATCCACTCCCATGAAGATTCCCCCTCAGGCTGAGCCCCGGGGGTGTAAGTGGTTGAGTGTGGGACTGTGCCCGGAGGGCCTGGAGGGTTAAATCCAGCGCCGGCTCTCAGGAGCAGCACTGGGTAGCGCCCATGACCACCAGACGCAGTGATGCCCCCCCCCCAAAAAAAATAAAAGATTCACCCTCTTGGAAACTCACAGGAGTCATCGTGCTCTGTTCTAGTGGACTACAATGAGCTAGCCTTGACTTGATGAGTGTGCTTATGAAAGTATCGATAGCTGTAAGAGGTAATGGTATTTGATAAAACAATGACTAATAAATGTTTATATAAAATACATTGCTATTCTAGCTGACATTTTAAGTGACAGCTTTAGAGTTTGTGCACAATTACTTACGCACAGATTCTCAAAGCGATAGACTAACATGATAGCTACAATAAGGACGCATTTATAGAAGTGATCTTGATAATAGCATTTCCTCCCATTTTCATAAAGTCACTACAGAGTCAGAAACTACTAAAAGGCAACAGATAACAACATAAACTTATGAAAAAAGGATGAGTGATTTAATCATTAGGGCATATTTGAAATCTATGAAATAATTTTTCCTGATTCCATATTTCTCACATAAAAGATGTACCCAGTCATCAAATTTGAGCCTATAATCTATTGCCATCTAGTTGATTCTGATAGGGATTCTGTAGAGCACAGCAATTCCTATAGTACTGCTCTAGATAAGCGTAATCTTTTTGGGAACAGACAACCACTTTATCTGTGTCTCAAAGTGTAAGGTGGGTTTGAACCACCAACCTTGTTATCAGCCCAACACTTTATCCTTTGTGTCATTGGGCTGATAAAGTGCCTTACAGATTGGGCTGATAAAGACCAAGTCAGCAGTTCAAAACCATAAGTCACTTAGTAAAGGAAGGTGCAACTCTCGTAAAGTATCTAAAACTCCCAGGAGCAGTTCTAACCTGCTATGTCTTTATGAATCAGAATCAATGAGATAGCAGTGAATTTGGATTTGATTTAGAATTATACTAAATTTATTTGAGACTCGGTACCAATGGAAGGATTTTTATAACTGAAAGGTTAGCATGTCAGAGACACCCAACGGAATCTTGGTTGTGAGGGCTGATGGTTTTCTTTCTGAAAGACCACATTTGGAAAAGCCAAGGCAGAGTTATCATGAGTTTGAGTGGACTTGACCATAACATCATAGCTGAATTAATATAAATTAATTAATATAAATTTCAAATATCTAAATGACTTTCCTTCTTCCTCGTCTTCTTTTTTCAATCATTCCATTGAGGGCTTATCCAACTCCCATCACGATCTATATATGCTCCACCAGCTCTCCTCACCCACTCATGCATGAATGTGTCTTCAGCAATCATATCGGGAAGATGAGTCTCATGGAATGTCAATTTAATAGAACAAAGTGTTCTTACATTGAGGAAGTACTTGAGTGGAAGCCCAATATCCACCTGCTGCCTTAATACTAAACCTATATATGCACATAGATCTATTTCCCCATCAACACATACAAATATATTTACCTATGCACATGCCTATATTTACAGCTCTACAAATGCCCTTTCCCTCCTATTTCCTTCCTCTATTTCCTTTTACTTTCTTCTTTTCCCACCATCATGCTTAGCTTTCATCTGGGTTTCAGTAAGTTCTCTAGGTTACATTACCCTTGACCAATTCCTAACAGGTTTCCCACACCCTCCCTGCAACTGATGTTGGATCACTAGTTGTTTCCTTGTCCCTTAGTTGGTCAACACCCCATCATATCCCCCACGTCTCCCTCTCCCATGTCCCCCAAACATCAATCCCACTGTTTTCTCTTCTAGACTATTCATCCAGCTTATCTGATCTAGATAGACCCACAGAGATAACAACATGCGCCAAAAACCAAGACAAAGTGACAAAAGAAAATGAAACAAAACAACAATAACAACAAAAACAAAAGTCCGGAAAAAATATATAAATAATTATAAAAAAGAAATTCCTGCAAATAGTTCAAGGTCTGTTTGTTGACCTCCATGAGTGTCCTCCAGTTGAGTTTGATGGGGCCCCAAAATCTAATCTTGGCACTCCCTCAGGACCTCCATGCTCTGCGTTCCCAGCTGCTCTGCTGCACACCTTTAGTATTTTCCTTTAGTGTGGTGGGGTCAGACCAGGTGAAATCTTGATTGGGTGAAATGTCTCCAATGTTTTCCCCTGTAGGCCCATGGGTCCACGAGCTGGCCATCTGGTCCTCTTTGTGCATTGACTGTTCTTCTGCAGGGAAGGGCAGGTACCCACATGGTTGGGATTGGGGTTAGGCCCTCAGATTCCTCCACTCACTTCCCGCTCCATGGTGTCAAACTATATTCACATCCTGGAACACCGGGTTTAAGTTTGGTTCTCTCTTTCCCCATGGAAATGCAAATAATACTCTCCCCTTGGTTGGGTTTGTACCCTGTTCCCCCACTACACATTGACGACTTACGCACCCCCCTCCTTTTTAATTGACCGCCACATGCAGCCCTGGATTTGGTCTGGCCCCCTTGACTTTCCTTCTTATACTCAAATGTTTTCAAGCTCCAAAGGAAAAAAAATTAAGTATTCATGAAACTACCACTAAATCTAGGAGAACTACCAGGTTATAGACATTTTATCGATAAAAGTGATTTAAAACATAACAACTATATTCAAAAACTTATCATGTAACACAAAAAATAATTTAATTTCTCATTTATTATTGAGAGGAATTAAAATGTATTGCCAAAACAATCTTTCCCCCCCAAAATTTGTTGGTACATAGTTTACATATCATACAATTGAATAGTTCATTCCTTTGATCATATCAAGGAGAGTGGTACAATCACTAAAACATCTATCTTAGCACGTCTGCTCTTACCACATGATTAAATTGCCTTTAAAATGAGTTGTGCCATCACAATCAGTTCTAGTGATCCCTTCTTCTCCTTTATTACTTATGCTTGAAATCCCCTTTCCCTCCCTAATGCACACCCCTGAGTCCCCTGTAACACCTGATATCAGTTATCATCAGTACACCTCTACTGCTCCTGTGCTTCAATTCTGGGATGCTCAACTAAAAACAAAGGAAACCGAAATGCACTAGTGTGGTAAGAACAACCTCACATTAGGGTAAAGACAAAAATACAAACAGCTTATAAGAGGGAGAAGACCTCAAACAACATTCGCAAAGTCAGGGAAGAAATTTCTGGCAGGGAACAACTAAACAGAACTTGTCCCCAGCACAAATTCAGGTGGTGTCTATAGAGATCAACTGGCCCAATATGGAGTTCCAGTCAGCAGCATCAAGATCACAATGGTCTCTGCCTGACAGTAAGACTATTAGAGACTCTGGTCTGGGGCCAGAGGATATCTGCCAGCTGGTCAATCTGACTGGAAACTGCAGATGGCTTGGGTTCCCATTGTCTTCCATCGACTTTTCTAAATTGGGTGTTCATCATTTTAGCTCTGATACTTTTCTCTTCACTATATTTAAATTTTTTAACATCTTTATATTTACTATAGAGTATTTTTAACAACAAAAAACTGCCACAAACCCAATTATAAGGCAGATTCATAATAAGAGTTCAGCATAGAATGTTTTTCTAGTTCTATCATTTACAAGTGAACTCCTTTTTATGACATTGATAATTATAAAAAAAATCACTTTTTTATCTGAGTGTTTTATAAATAAGTAAGATTGTATATAGCATAGTGGCAGGTAATTAGTATTCAATAAATGATAAATTAATGAACATTTCATATGTTGTTTTATTTTTCCAATACATAGAGGTAGTTCTCCGTCTCTCTAGCTGCCATGGAGTTAATTCCAACTCATTGTGACCCTAGAGGATATGGTAAAACTGTCCATCTGGTTACCGGTACCGCAACTTTTTATAAGAATAGAAAACTTTGTCTTTCTCCCATGTAGCTGGCTGGTGGTTTTGAACTACTGACCTTTTGGTTAGCAGTTTAAGGCTCCTGCACATACAAATAAGCAGATAAAACTGTTTGAAGTGTTAATTTTTATAATAGTTATATTTTACGTTTGTGATTTAGATTTTACCATGTAAGGATTTTTGTTACTTAATATTTCTTTTTATAAATCGGAACACTTCCCATTGAAAATAGTAACAAGATCACCATGAAGTAGCATCTGATTCACTACAGACACATGATCCCTGAATAAGTCGAACCAAACACAAAACTGAAAAAGGTTCTCAGAATTATCATTTGGTCCCTTTATATAAAATAATTAGGTTTCAAATATATATATATATATATATTTATTTATATATATATGTTATTTTTAAAAGTTAATGTTTGACTAAATTGACAAAATCAGGCACCTTGAGTACCAATTCTGTTTTAGAACCTGTCCATTAACAGATGGGTTTTTCTAAATTATTTTCAATAAAGTACCTACAAGGAAGCTTCAAGTATGTAGTGGAAAAATCAGATATTTTCCACGAGCTTTTAGATGCCCTCTCATACTTCAACACACAGGTGGTAACCTCTATCACAAAAGGAAGATATGACAAACGATAAGGGACTACATGTTTTAGGTAGGTGTAAGAAACACAGACCCTGGAATTCTCCAAATAGTCTATAAATTCAAGTTTTACAACTCAGTAAGCATGAAGTTTGGGGCAAGTAATTTAACCTCATTAATACTTAATTTGATAGATTCATAAATTATAGCAGTATTATGAGGATCAATTGCTACTGCTCAATAAATCTGGCATATAATAAGCATAAAATAATGATATCCCTGTAATTACTTCAATATCATTATAAACTCTGCAAAATATACAGTTAGAGTTATCAAGCTTTTTAATTAGCCAAATAATAATAGGTATATTTGATATGTTACACACTAAATCTTAAAAGTATGATCTCAGGAATTTAGATGTGCCAATCCAATGGGAAATTAGTATAAAATAGAATCCATTTTTATCATTATATAAGTAAAATGAAAGTCATAGTATCAAAATATAAGTTTGCATTCAGTCATTTATACAGCAAGTGTATTGACCAATGAATATAGCACTGGAATTTAGTATAATGTTTATACATATAAATAACAATAAAATGATATATTTAAATAAATAGCATTATATTTTTCAAAAATTTTTAGGCAGAGACAGTAACATTATTATTTTATGTAGGAAATATGACTTATTAACACTCATGATTATTCTTCTGGAAAGTTAGAAATGCACATGTTTCTATTTTACATTATTTTAAATCTTATAGAATTAACCTGATGTCTATCGAATGGGATTGGAAGTTTGACCGTGAACCATATTTGCAAGTAGAAACTTAGACTGAGTAATTCTGTCTGGTGAGTCTATGGGAGGTTGGGACACTATTGCATGGTGGTCCACAAAATGGATATGGAGTAGCACTGAGAATGACTGGTGAAGACGGAGCTAGCATATCTCATGGAGTAACTTCTGTGTACTTTTTCTTTTATTCTGCAGACCTCATTGAAATCCCAATCCTTACTTCTTCAATAGAAACTAAAAGCATTATACTCATTCTGAAGTAGTCTAACTATAAATGTGCCATTACATATTCTATGTTCTCCTTTGATGGCTGTTTTAAAAATCTACTTCAGGTGGTAAGAACAATATGCTGTTTTGATTAAAGAGAAGAAGGGAAAGATTTACAATACTGAGTATGATTATGGGGAAAGATGTGAAGTTTCAAATCAGAATATGTATGGGATTGAAGTTGAGATGAAAATTAAGAAAATTAGTAAACTTGAAAACAACATATCTTCGTGTTTTTCTCAAAGCACCCATTATCAAAATCTTTTTATCTTTAGCTGCTACCTTCAAAACACAGAAATAGGAGGTTTGAGACTGCATCTCTTAAACAGTTCTCATTCAGTTCTAGTTATAGAGCTATAATACTTACTGACTACATAACTTTGGACAAATCAGACCCATTGATGAAATTGCAATCTTGTAGTCATACATATTAGCTATATTCAGAATTCTTTGCTAACTCCTAATTGCTGATCAATTAGTATGGATAACTTGCATATTTTTCCCTTTTGTTTAAATTGGATTAATTTTAAAATAATATTTGGTAGTTGACACTCTGGAAGGTGCAATTTTGCAGAGAAGTCCTGACATAAATGGCAACCATAGTTGTTCAGCGTATATGAACCCTATTTTGAATGTTCTCTAAATATGAACCAGTTTAAGTCTGGTAAGGTTATTAAGAAAATATATAAATCACGAAACAAAATAAATTTCAGTTCACTCCAGTAGCCTGTGCTCACATCGTCTTTTTATATAATTATTTCGCCAAGGTTATTTATTAGGAACAATCTATGACAGCTTACACAATAAGGCAAAATAAAGGAAGGAAGGGAGGTAATACAGAAGAAAGGAAGGATGGAAAAAGAATAGCTAAGAATTATCTTGAGAGTGGGGCTACATTTTTCTTTTTGTCTTTCCTTAAGTACTTTGGGCCATTGAAACTCCTTTTGTCTTCATAATATTCTGAGTTGATTCTTACTTTATATTTGAGGGGATCCTCAATTGAGTCTTACTTTGTACTTTTAGCAGAAGCTTAACCTTTTTTTAAGGTTTTGAACTACTAAATCTGCATCTGAGGACTATTCTATATGAAATGCTATTTGTTTAAATTAATGCATACGCAATTTGACACATCAATTAACATTGTACTATCAATTTATCAGAAGAGATCGATACCTGAAAAAGGACCCATTTGTGGCACAAAAAAAGGGACACACACACACAAAAAACAAACAAACAAACAACAACAAGGCCCTCCAAGAGATGGAGCCACACCATGGCTGCAAGCAATTGACTCCAGGACCAGGCAGTGCTTCCTTCTGCTTTGCCAAAGGTGACTATGTGTCAGAATCAACTCAGCGGCAGGTAACAAGAGCCACAAAGCAACCACGGCATTAAATTGCAGTATT
The DNA here is from genome assembly GCA_004026705.1 of Nesogale talazaci. Taxonomy (NCBI): domain Eukaryota; kingdom Metazoa; phylum Chordata; class Mammalia; order Afrosoricida; family Tenrecidae; genus Nesogale; species Nesogale talazaci. The sequence goes on along the minus strand of PVJH01001668.1, from coordinate 84,895 downwards.
ACAACTTGTAAGAGTCATTTTTGTTGCAATGCCTTGCCTGCAACTGAGGACTGCAGAAAGGTTTTTATTTTGAAACACTCACAAAAGTGTCTACTTTTTATGGATATACTTTTATGTAAAAAAATTATCAAAAACATTTTGTGTTAAAGAAACCAACTTCATAATTCTATGAAATAAAGTAAACAAAGAGATATGTGTTCATGGCTGATTTTGAGTTATTTCTAAATTTTATGGAAATAAAGAGATGTTAATTATCTGTTTTAGAGTATATAGCAATATTTTAAAGGAAAGACAAAGGACATATAACTATTTTATAAATAGATTTCAGATTTAAAAAGAGAAAGAAACAAAAATCTTAGAAGAACAATTCTGAAGAGCTTCCCTGAGATTTCATTAAAAGGGTCATTATTGCATCTAAATTACAGAGAATGTTGATTGGGACAGTAGAGAGGGCACATATGTATTTAATTAAGTACTCGATTTCTTTTTGTATCCTTCACCTGAACAATACACAGTGACAATAAGAGGGATTTAGCAAGTTGAAGCTGAGTGAGATAAAGAAAGAAGATAGCAAAAGATGCTTTGCTTTATTAAATTTTAGAATATGTTTATCTGCACCTTAGTTTTAAGAAGTGTCTTCAAAATTCAATCATGGATCAATTTATTCCCTCCTATTCCTCCACTTCTACTGCTTAAAATTACCATCAACAACCAATGACAACAAAAATATTTTTTCTAAAAGCAATCAGAAGTGCACATGTGATATAAAGTCAAATAAGAGTGTTAATTTTAATAACACTTTCAGAAAACTAAGCTATATTTTATAAAAAATTCTGGACAGAAAAATATTAATTTTAGTTGCTATAAGATAAATTATATAAAGAGTATGATAGTCTTTTATTTGGATAGAAATATTATTTGTCATTTAGTAGTAATCACTTATAAACCTAAATTCTCTCTCATGAAACCTCATTAGAATATAAAACCTGGATATTTATGATTATTCATTGGTCAATATTAAAATATCAGAGAGCACAATTTATTTAAAAATTCCAGTTTGGTTGATTCAAGCATCGCTATGTTTAGAGATATAAAAATCTCTAGTTTTCCTTTTCTCAGATTCTGCACATTTCAGGAATAGAATATATTTTGTGGACAATGACTCTGACAGGTTACACAGCACAAATACTCACAGAGATAGGAAGAAATGACTTCTTGCTTATCTTAATTTGCCCAAACTCTCCCTGACACTGACTTAGAGAAAAGGATAATCCTTAGTTATCTATGTATCATTTTTTTAATCACACAATAATTTCTTGGTATATTTGGAAATCAACAAGTAGAAGAGTCTTACAGTAAAACATAATTCATTCCAATTTAATTGGAAAGTTATAGGAAAAAAGTTACATTAGATGTAGGCTATAGTGAACACCAAGCTATAAACTCCTAAATTCAATGGTTAGCTGAAAGAAACCAATTACCTATTAAAATATTGCTATCTAGTCACATGAAGCCATACTAAGGCTTTTTTAAAGCACTGAGTTGTATACTTTGGTATAAACCATTTTTTTCCCTTTTAACTAAATGTTAATTTGTTGCTAACCTAAAATTGTAAGTTCCATCAAAGACTAGCATCCTAATTTTAGCCTTTTGTACATGTTTTTGATACAGAACTTTTAGGGTAATAAAATAACCATTACTTTTTAAAGAGAAAGTTTCTAAGAGGGAAAAGTTGAGTGAAAATGTATTAAAAGTCACTTATTGTACTATGTACAAGAGTTGACTTTCTTTAAATACATAGGATCCCTAGGCTGCATTAGATCTAACTTAAGAGGAGTTAAACTAAAAAAGAAAATTACTGAGGAGAAAACCAATAAAAATTAGTATATATCCAAATTATTACAAATATATGTTTTGAAAGTCATGAGCAATCGCTCTTAGGTTTGATAAAGGACCAACATGAGTCATGTTTCTTAGGTCAATGAAAGCCTACCGATTTATGATCACACTGAGTAAAAGGCAACACGGATGTGTCTGTCCACACAGATTCTAATTTAGAACAACCAGATGTCGCTGGCACCTTTTTCCATGAGATTTGGTTCATTTAGTTGAAACGATTAGGAGTACAGCACATGCTAGAGTGAATCTACTCTCCGGTAAGCAAAGCTGGGGTAATGATGGAGCAAAATAGCTTATCCACAGCAAGTCAGCGGGAAGCTTCATTCTGTCACCTCTGATCATTAATCTGGACACATGACTGCTCGGAGAGACAGTGAGTTGATTAGGTCGGCAGCCCCATCAGCATGCAGACACTCGTCACTACTTCTCATTTTCATATGACCCAGATGGTGTAGCTGCTAGACTGCAATTTTCTTTTCTATGTGTTTTTAATAGGTTCCTTTTTTAGATATTGACTTTGCACCCTCTTATGGATATTTAAAGCCAAGCTGAATTAACTTCTGTGTTAGGAACAACTTGATGTAACCACATATTGAAAGAAAACACTTGTGGATAGAGATGCAATGTTTGTGTGCTAATTGTCTCTCTTTTTAAAGTAGCTTTGCATGTCACAAGGATTAGGTAATGTGTATCTACGATGTGTTTGGATGAATGGTTGAGGTATATCACCCATATTCAGTTGAATGAATGGAGACTACGGTCCTTCAAGGAAGAGTCAAAAAATAAAAAGAATCTTACATAGAGATTTTATAATTGATCTGGCTCATTCAACCAGTACTTGAAATGAAGTGAATATAAAATATTTGGAAGAGAATAAGCAGGGTATGAGTTTAGACCAGAACTACATTTTGTGTAGTTCTGTTATCTATTTGTGTAGTCCTATTATCCCTAACATAATTACTTGCCTATATTTTCTTTTTCAAACATCTTGAAATACAATTAAATCCACCTTTCATTTAGTTTATTGTTAAAGCCATTGAACTCCTTGCAAAATTCTCAAAGATAAGGCCACTCACTGTGGAGGCCTCAACTAAATATTTTTGGGGATTTTTGTCTGTGTGAACAATTTGTTTAAACATGCACTATAACCTAGACATCTAAAAGATATATGCACAACTATTTTCATTGCAGCTTTATTGACAATGCAAAAAAATTAACAACTGAAGGGCTCACCAATGCATGAAAGGCTAAGTACAATGTGATACAACCCTAAAAATTATGGTGAATCTGCATAACCTTTTCTAGCATAAATAGGCCTGTAATACATTATGCTAAGTAGTCACCTGCATATGAATATGTATTTTGGCATGCCTCTTTTTTTGGCATCACTGCCCTCTGGTGGGAGTGGGATGCCCAGCTTTGCTCCTGGAGAGCTGCTGCTGGATTTGAACTGTTAGTGCTATGGGCCGCAGGCCCACACTCAACCACTATGCCACCGGAGCTCAGCTGTCATACCTCTTTTATAAGAAGACATGCATAGTCACATACAAAGGCAGCTATGTTAATGGGCAGTAATAAGCACAAAGCAGAAGAAGGCAGAAAAAGCAACTGGGATCTTTACAATTTGCAAGCAGCTATCTAATATAGAACCACTGGGCTCTCTCTACTCTTCAGAAGCAAACCGTCAAAAGGGCGTCACTCAAAGCTTCAAGAACCAAGTGTCTCCAGCTGCTAGCGTGCATGGGGCATGCCTTTTCACCACCCTGAGACCAGAAGACAAAGAGCTTGCCTGGCCAATCTGATCACTGATCAAGCTACCAGGGTCACAATAGATGCTCTTGAATAGAAAGGGTAGAAGCAGGTAGAATAAAACTCAAATCCTGAAAAAGAAAAACTAACTGAATCACTTAAAGCCAACATTCTCCCTAAATACTATCATCCAGAGACACTCTGAAGTTTGAACCGAAACTAACATTATAGACCGCATTTTTGCACAAAAAAAAGACAGCAAACCCCACAAAAAAGCGATTCACCAAATAGATGCTGAAGAAACAATGATTCTACGAGGTCAACACAAAACAAAGATGGGAAGATTAGAGTGGGAGGAGACAAACCAGAGTGCTGTAAAGAGAGTTACCAAAATACAATTAATTGAAAGTTTATAAAATATGACAAATATAGCTAATGCCAAAACTCAATTTGTGTGAAAAGTGCTAAAGGAGGATTTGATTTACTATACAAACTTTCCTCAAAGCAACAATAAAATATTATTTTTAGATTATATTATAAAATCCATGACACCATATGAGATATAGTGAGTGGTTTATGGATGGAGGTATAGAATAATGAGTAGGCCGATATATTTGCACAATTACTCATTTCCCAATCAGTGCATGTGAAAATTCCTTAAAGTGTTTTGTGTTCATCTTTTCCAGGAATAAATGGAGTCAGAAACACTTTCTTCTTGTTTTAATTTGTTTCTTACTGTCAAATATGCCCTCCCTAGTTGACTTCACTTCTTCCACAGGAAGAAACAGTAATTCTGTTACTGCTCAAAGTGCTGTAGCTCTTTTGAATACATTTGTATCAAAACAAGAGACATATTTTGTCTTTATAATTCTCTTAAATATCTTATTTAATGTCTGTTATGATGTTGTTGTCCATGAAACTAAATTCAAGTGATTCCTTTAATAGGTGTTATTCTCATTCCTTGGTGATGACCATAAAATACAAGTCTTAGAGCACACAAGAAAAAAAGTGAATATCTATTTGTTTTTTGGTCATACTAAATATACATTTATAACTTTCATAGCATAAATATATAGGGACATATATTTCACCCATGACTTGATTTGAAATATCTAGGCTACAGGTTTTATTTCTAGAATTTGATCTATTGTAAAGTTACTGGTCTCTGATTTCTATATACCATGAACAGCAGAAAGGAGACAGGTCCATGAGCAGAGAAAATCAAGGTTACTGAGTTTATCCTTCACCCTACAGAGCATCAGAGCAACCAGGAAGATCATAGGAATAGAGGAGATCACTACTTTTTCCCCCATAAGTCTCATCTTAGTTCAAAATTAAAAGATAAAATATATATCTATATGGAATATATGAAACTTGGATTTCATAGAGTCTATGGACTAGCATATTATCATTTACACAACTACTATCTTAAATATTTACTAGCCCCAACCAAATCATGATTCCGTTATCTTTTATTAATAAAGAAGTTTATAGATGAGATGATGATGAGCTACATTCAAATGTTGATGTGATGCCAAAACAGTAAAGATGTAGGGTTGAGCTTGTTACTTAGCAATGTGAAGAATACTGGTGAAATTAATGAATAAGACCACTTTTCATGGCAGTTTAAAGCTTGAGTTCTAACAAGAACATGCTCAATAGAAAAAATATGGGCAGAAATTGGAGAAAGCACACAGAGACTAATATTGCAAAGCAAACACAAGCTAACATAAACTACAAAGGAAAATAAAGCTCGAGGAGCAGCATAGATAGTATTGGGTCTTTTTCTAAATTTGATTTGGTGGTTTTATCACAAAACAATTGGAGAAAGCATACTTGTAAGGCTGACAAGAAATTGCAGAGTAAAAATTTGATGATATTGAACATAGAGAGAAGATCTCACTGCAGAAACTTCATTGAGTAATTAAGAGAAGTTGTAAACTCATGTATTCATGGGAGACTGCTGAGCTAGAAGAATGTGACAAGTTGGCAGAGTTGAGGGGTTCATCATAGACACATTCAGTTATCTTAGTGCAGTCAAACATGAATAGAAGGCTGGATTTGGTTAGAAATTTTTTGTTCTTTCTTCTTGTTCATGGTTAGTGCTATTGAGTCCGTTTGGATTTGTAGTGACCCGGTAAAGAGAGGGATGAAATTCTTCAGTTTGGGTACCAGTGAATGATTACAATCACTCACAATGAACCTTAAATTGAAAAGATGAGTAATATGAATATGAAAAGATCTGGGGACAAGGAAAAAGCAATGGGTGTCGAGTGTTACAGATCTGAGCGCTCAGTGGATACAGTGACTGGAAATTGCAGAAGCATTTCAGTTACTAGTAAGGAAAAGTCTAGGTGTGGGAATGGAAGGGAATGATGCTGATCAAGTGAAAGATCATGGGAGGAAAGAAACTTAATAACAAAAATTGGAATGTCCTACAAATGAGTCACATGAGCCATCTCTTTGAGGTACACATTATAAGCTATTTAGAAAGGAGTGGAAATGGAGGGGACTGTTACATCAAGAACTGTATCAGAGAATCATAAACAAAGTTTTTATTGTGAAAAACCCCTGTCAATTTGAAGTATTATTTTTTAATCTTATCTCATTCAAATTGCCACCAGAAGTTTCCATCAAATATATACCAAGACCCCTGTACAAGTGTTCAAGTGAATAATCTGCTAACCAAAAGGTGCATAATACAAACCCATCCACTCCTGGGCAGAAGGAGGTGACTCTGCTTCTGTGCACAGATTCCCAGCCATGACCCTGCCACAATGGGTTATTACAAGGATGTCAGTTCTCTCACTGCAATATTTGTAAACTGAACTCAAATAAAAACGTCCCTCTCTATCCAAAGGATCATTAAGGTATGCTGTCAGCCAAGGTCTACATTTGATAATACAACTCATTCAAAAACCAGAAAAGTTAACTGATGATAGAAAGATTAGACTGTTGTGTATTATTCTTGTTATATCTGAGTTTAGTCCACCAACATTATAAATTAAAGCACTGTCCATGAAAAAGGGATCAATGACAATTAGTTTTGTTTTAAAACAACTTTCTTTTCAATCTGTAACATTTTTTTATTTCTAAAAAATAGACTTCTCCATAGGTATACGATGACTTTGTTTCTCTAGTCTATCAGAACTAATACAATTATGAAACTTTAAATTAGTAGGAAGCACCAGCTACTGCTTGTACAACTGGAAAGTATGATGAAATAATTATTTTCTTTGTCTACCTAAATTAAATAAACAATTCATACACATTTGCTTTGTCACATTGATTGTTACCCCCTCAATCTAACAGCACTCTCGCCATTTCCTCTGGTCGTAATTACTTTCATTCCTGTCTTCTGAACTTTACCCGGGGGCAAATGCTGTCTTTTTGATCTTCCACGCTTGGTTGCTGAAAGGCATCTATACCTTCCTGGTTTTGTGCTTTACCCTGTAGGCCTGTCTATCACATCCCTGAAAGGTGAACCATGTGGTGAAGGCTGCCTGCTCTGGAATGAAGGTGCTTTTAGGTGTGGTCCCTGGGGTTCAATTAGATTCTAAGGGACTGTAAATCTGGCCTTTTTATGGGTTAGGGTTTCCCTCCACATTCCTCTTCCCTGTATCAAGCACCTTCTATTGTGAGAACTTTCAGACAGGGAAGGGAAAAGGCAGACAAAATGCAAATTCCTTTTATTATTATTTTTATTATTATTTTTATCTTCAGTCTCATCTTTGAAGCATGGAAGGACAAAACCACCTGACAAGGGCGGGAGTGTGACATAACTGACTCCTTTTATTTCTCCCTCCTTCTTATAACCCTATATTTCTAAGTCATCAGACATCAAAATTTGACAATCTGACGGACAGAGTCCAAACTTTGTCTTTTTACAAAGGAGATTTTGGGAATATGGGACTAGAAAAGAACAAAATCAAGGAACTTGGTGGCAGTAAACTAAGTTCTTTAATTAGCCTAAAGTAATGCCTCTTTGTCAGAGGACCGGACCATCAGTTTAGCAACCTCTTCTTCCAGCATCTCTGGTTGAGCCATCTGTATACCAGCACACTCAGAGCCATATGTCCACACTGGAACCTCCTGTTTGATTAGGTAATGAATCATTTTATGTTTATTAAATCCATTACTTGTCGCCTAGTCTTCATGCCAAATTTACTCCTGGCAAGAGAAATGCGGGTAGCTACTGAAGGCAGACTTCAGGTTTTCACTGATCTTTCTGAAAAAAGCACTAAAGATCATTAAGCATTTGCATTTTATGCACTGTCTAAAGGATACATGATTCTGAGAGCAATAAAACATTAAACAAGATTTAAAATTGCCTTCCTATCCATTCTGAGTCATCGCAACCCTATAAGACAGAGTAGAATTTTCATAGGATATCCAAGGTTCTCATTTTCCCCCCGAAGCTGAAGGCCATGGCTTTCCAAAACAGTTGGTGAGGTTGAATGTTGGCTAAACTTAGTGCCCAACCACTGCATTGCCACTACTCCTTGAGTGTGATCTGGGTTAAGAACACCATCCTGACTAGTAATCACTTTACTTAAAGTATTTTCTGACTGCATGGTGAGGTTTCCCACAGGACGGTATTCCCGCCCTGAAGCCTCTGTTCTTTCTACTGTCCTCACAAGGTGCAGGCAGCGTGTCTTCATGCAGTTGGGCATGGAGGGAAGAGAATCATGACAAAACGGCCCAGCCCCTTAGTGCCACTGCATTGGTTTTGCTTCTGGGGGAATTATAGGTTACATGAAAGCAGGGAGTTACTTGCTGTTAGACTTCTCCTTGGGAGCCTAGCAGACCTGGGGGCATATCAGCTTTCCCAGGATCCCAGGAACGTTTGGGTTGTCCTAGCTACATCTAGGACCTTGGCTGGCATTATGGGAATGAGACTCTACAACTGCGGGACATTTATGTCTGCAGGTTTAATTGAAGGTGCCAGTTTGCTGATGGTTGCCAAAGTTGGAATAAGTATGATCACTTGGCACCAATTGTTCTGTCCCTGCTTGAACTCAAAAAGAATTATGATAAGTTTCCAGACTTCTGCTATTTTTATTGTAAAAGCTTTGTGTATGACTTCAGTGTTTTCACATATACTCTCCTTTTACTTTGTACAACAACACTGAACTCTGCAGGGAAAAAATACATCTGTCATTATTATTAAAGGCCTACAGAGGTGATTGTATACCATCAAAAAGTCAAACCAAGTTCACTACCATCAACTCAATGCTCGCTCACAGGGACTCTGTAGGACAGAAGTAGAACTGTCCCTTGAGTTTCTGGGACTAATTCTATGGGAGCAAAGGGCCTATCTTTCTCCTGGGAAAGTGGCTGGTGGTTTTGAACTGCTGACCTTGTGGATCACAGCCCAACTCTTAACCATTACACCACCAAGGATCCAGTTATATACCCTAAGAGCTTATCATTCAAGCATCAAACAATTTGATTCTTGGTTATTGATGTCATCTCTTTCTGTAATTATATGTACATTCTCACTGGGCAAAATATTGGGTGTCAACATTTGGGGGCTCTGGAACTCCATGCCCTCCTTAGTGGACAATTTTGAAGAAATCTCTTATGAGATTGCATGTAGTCATCATTTTCTCACTTTACAACATGGAGTTAATTTGAAGTATGTTACATGAAATGGAAATTAAGTTTTACTCATAAAAATGTATTTTCTATATTATTATTTGTCTGTTTTCCCCTCAATATGAGTGACAAAGTCTACATTTTCTATTAACTTACACCTTTGTTCTGTAATTCAAATTTTCAATCCTGTTCTGGGTTCAAAATTTTTTGTTGAGTCTAAAAATTTAGCTCAAGTTTTGATAGTCCTCTGAATAGCTAAAGTATATCAAGCTGAGCGTAAGCTTATTCAGACTAATATGTTTTAGCAATCTATTCATTACTCATAATGATAATAACTATGTGAAATTATATGGCTTTAAAACTTGATATGTTTTTCATACAGTGTTTTCTACACTAATATTGACTACTAAAATAATAACCAAAAATTCACTGCCACTGAGTCACTGCTGACGCATGGCGTCCTTCTGTGGTTTACTGAGACAGTAACTGGTTGTAAGGGTAGAAAGTCGGCTCTCTCCTATGGAGCTACTGGAGGTTTTGAACTGCCAACCATACGGATCAGAGCCCAGTGGATACCACTATACCTCCAGGGCTAATAAGAAATAGTGGAGATCATGGCTGTTATAAATTTGATTTTGCTAGTAGAAATGGTTGAAATAGTTAGAACTCATGAAGCAGACCACACATACAAACATACCAACTATCGTATGGCTATCCATAGCTTGATGTTACTAGCTAGCTATATCTATCTCTATGTGTGTGTTTGTGTGAGCATGAGAGCAACATTGGAAATTTCCTTCATACTTCTCAACACCATACTGGCTATTAGAGTAAGTTTTCTTTTGCTGTAGCAATTAGCAAATTAGCTTTGTCCTTACATGCAAATATTTCATGGCCATTATCAAGTAGTATTCCTGATCATTGTGAAATTTATTGATTCATGAATGTTACAATTGTCATAAATAAAATGTTACTGAATGTATATCAAAATATATAATTTTTCACTACCCAAAGCAGAGAAAATTGAGGGCTGCCTGCAGAAACTCATTGAAATATTTTTATAGTTAGATAATATCTAACTTCCTCTTTCACTATGTGATGCTGATTAAAGGATTTTTCAATTAGATATTCAATGCCTTCATCGTTTTGTTATTTGCTTCCTTTTAGCATGCTTAGCAAGGAAAAGGGCAGTGGAAAATGGAAGGCCTGGTGAAGATGGAATTGCACGGTGGCTACAATGGGCTCAAACATCAGAGCAAGCGTGAGGATGGGGCAGGACAACGGGCTGTTGGGTTTCTGTTCTACATTAGGTTTCTGTGAGTCATGACTGACCCCAGGGCACATAATAATGACAACATAATTTTGAAGAGCTATTTACAATGTTTATCAATTATATGAAATAAATATTTTTAACTGATTAAAACTTGTTTTATTGTGAATTGGTGAAGGTAGCCATGTCTTTATATAAAATCACTGAAAATTACCACCCTTTATTCCGAGATCCTGTATTTCCTACAATTGGAAACTAAATGTCCTTCTCTTCATGCCATGATGGTGATGTGGTTTTTATCTGTCATGTAGCTTTCACTGGACACAATATAAGTTGGAAAGCACACAAACTCTCCTCATGACAAAACTGTAACTGTATTTTCTTTTTGTGGATTTACTGGTCCTTAAACCCAGAGCCTGGAAAACACCGCCTCAGGTATGTGTTTACCTACTATGCTGCATTTGACTTTTTCAGTCAATACCTTGATCGCATTATATTTTATTCAATGGGGAATGACTACCTTTGAGAAAGAATAACTCCATGTAAATAAGCAAACTGGGACATGCTCGTAGAAAACCTTACAGAGCTCTGAGTAGATTACAGTAAATCCTACCCTCAGTCAAATAAACTTATCCCCATTTTTTCAAAGATCTGTGGACATGGGGGTTGCAGAGAAGGGTAGATGGCCATTACTCCTTAAAGTGTTCTTCAGAGAAATTAGAAAGATAATACTCATATTGGACCTGGTGCAAGGGTTGGATTTTGTGCAGTGTAGCAACAATGAAACACAAAACTTTCCTCTCGTTCTTAAATGCTTCCTCCCCCCTACTGCCTCTACCATCATAATCCTAATTCTACCTTAAAAATCCTGCTAGAGCAGAGGATGCACAATGGTACAGATAGGGACTGGAAGCACAGGGTATCCAGGAAGATCTCTTCAGGACCAATGGTGAGAATGGCAATACCAGGAGAGTGGAGGGAAGGGGGATAGAGAGTAGGGACTGAAATAACCTCTCCCTGGGGATAGACAACAGAAAAGTGGGTGAAGGGAGGCATCAGACAGTGTAAGATATGACAAAATAATAGTAATTTATAAATTATCAAGGGTTCATTAGGAAGAGGGGAGGAGGAGGGAGGGGAAAATGAGGAGCTGATACAAAGGGCTCAAGTAGAAAGCAGATGTTTTGAGGATTATGGCAAAAAAATAATGCACAAATGTGTTTGACACAATGGATGCATGTGTGGATTGTGATAAGAGTTGTACCAGCCCCCTATAAAAATTTTTTAAGAAGAATTGCATTTTGTGTATAGATAATCTGATTCTGAGATTATGTCCCTTTTTGTGAAGCTGTTCTTGTTATTATTAATTTGAAATCCATTTGATCTGAGCCACTTTGATCTGAGAACTTCAAAAAAAATATTCTTGGTAGTAGACAAAGCACAACTTCCCAAAGGAGTCATGTGAGCACCCATTCGAATGACACCCAGAGAGTTAGAACGTGAGAGGTTATCTTGCAGCACATACAGAGAGACTGGGGCATTTTCTTCAGAAAGTGAGTCCTTGATGATTTCATGGCCATTCTCAAGTACATCCAAGAAGACAGGAACGGAGTGATCAAGTTCATGTTAGAATAAATGGATTAGGTATCCATTGTCCAGACTGCAAGTCTGTGATTTGAATTGCAGCCTTCATGTAGACGTCTGAAGAGGACTTCTCCAAAATTGCCTTGAGGATTTTAGAAAGTTCTGTGGCTGTGAAGTAGGGTGAGGCATCCTTCATGAAGATGTCTTTTCTCTTATACTCTTCATGGAGGCCCTCAGAGAAGAAATGAACAGAAGCCTCTGTAGCCGAGAAGATAGGGTGGAGCACATTTCATGGTGGTGGTGGAGGAGAGATTCACAATAACTCCTTTTGAATTCTCTGCCATTCCAGGCAGCACAAATGATGTCATCTTAAACAGAAATAATGTTAATATTTATCAGTTTCTTGGTGATGTTTCCCAAGTCAGGAATTTCCAAAAACTATGCTGGATACTCCTATGACATTCTGCACATTATTCACTAAAAGATCGAGAGTAAGAGATGCTGCATGGGCTTTAATTCTCTCAGAAATATGTTCTGATCCAAAGGCAACAGCAATGGCCTTTGTTTCCACTTTGAATTTTTTCTGTCTTTCTTTCCGGAAACGTGATTCAGATCTGCTGAGAAGGCAGCTTTCACTCCTGACTTGGCCAACTCTTCTGCATATGCCTTTCCAGTTCTATCAGTACTACCTTTGACAACTGCCCATTCACTGAGCCCTCGTCCTACCCCAGTCATCTCACATCATCCCCAAACCTAAGAGGCCAGGAAGACTGAGCACTGAGCACTGGATATGCCGGGCCTGGTAGACCAAGATGCCAGTGTCCATTCATTAAAGGAGATGAGCAGCCAGGATAAGGGTATCCATGTGGCTTTGACTAGGCCTCACGAGCTTTGTAAATGAAAAAAAAAAAGAAAAGAAACAAATCCAGAAGAAATGATTCCAGCAGGGGCACTGGCCTTGACAGTGAGGAGGACCTAGAATCTATCTTCATATCGCAAATTGTCAGGTTGCACTTAACAGCTCATTATCGTGGCAAGATAAAATTTATGGCAAAAATGACATTTCACATCATTTGCATTTTAGTCCTTCATTAAAGTCCTATAATCATGATTTATACTATAGTTTAATTATGTACCTATCACTCCAGAAAAGGATCTGGACAATGAAGGAGGAGGGAAGGGCAACAAACACACTGTTAAAGAAGAGACAATTAAGTTATATCAATAAGGTGTTGAACTTTCATAAGTCAAAGAATCTCATCTTTAGGGCAATGAATATAGCTATCTGCTATTAAGAGTCAGTGTCCTGAATAATCATTTAAAATCATTCATTTATGATCATCTATTTCAAATGGGATTATAAACTATAGAGTAGAGATTAGATATTGTCATTACTTTGATTCTATCAATTATTTTTCTAAACTTCTATATGATTTTTGCTCCACATAACCATACTATTTTCATGTCATTTATTTGAAGTTATATTTAATGAATTAAGAGTGATCCAAGCCGATTCAACTCCACTTTTTCCATAAATGCGATGGGATAATAGTTCACACGATACAGCTGAAAGTTCTGGAACATCACCACCCATGGTACTTTCCAGGTGATGACTTGTGGTTAGCAGCCAACCCCTCTTTACTATACCACCAGGGAACTTTATCTAGTCTGTTAAACACGATCACTCTAAGTTGAAATGGAATCCATGACAATGAGTTGATCTATTTCTTTTTGTGAATTAGATAGCAATTTCCAAATGCTTGTGTGCTCTGCGGAGTCATTAAAATGAGCCCTTCACCCTCTTTTTTATTGAAAATCATTTTACTGGGGGCCCGTACATAGTTTTTTCAAAATACATAAATAAATATACTGTGCCAAGAACCTTCACACATCTGCTGCCGCTATCATTCTCCAAATATCCGCTTTTCCACTTGAGCCTTTGATATCAGCTTCCCTTCCCTTCCCCTCTTTCCCTACTCTCCGTTCCCCACCAACCCTCAATATTTTATAAATTATTATTGTTCTGTCATATCTTACACTGCCCAACCTCTCCCCCAGTCAACTGCTTTGGTGCCTGTCCTGCAGATAGGAGGTTATGTGTAGATCCTTGCACTTGGGTCCGTCTCTCTACCCCACCTTCTCTCCACCCATCTAGTAGCTCCAATCTCACCACTGGCCCCAAGGGGCTTATCTGTCCGGGGTTCCCCATATCTGCAGCTCCCTTTTCTACTAGTGTACCTTCTCCAGTCCAGCTGGATTTGTAAAGTAGAGATGGGACTTTCATATTTGGGGGGAGGGAGACTTCAGGAACTAGAGGAAAGTTGTATGCTTCATCATTGCCTCACTGCACCTTGACTGGTCTGTTTATATAAATCATGGATGTGTTAGCAGAAAAGGATAATGGGGACTAGTAATGTGTTCTACAAAGAATATCATTTTTAGAGCTCCTTTATTTACCCCCTTCATATTTGCTTCAATTTGTTAACACCTTATTAATTCACTCTGTATTTTTGCCTGGTTGGGGTAAAGAGAAAAGACAAAGAACATCAAGATGAGTGAACTAAATATGAATGTATTCCATCTACTGTCTCAATTAACAATCAACATTGTTAGAAAGTTAGATGCATTAATAACTATTTTAGAGAGTGAATGCATAAAGGATCTATTCAGAATCATTCTGGAAGCATTTTTATTTTATATTTGAATTCTAAAATCTATTTATACGTGCATTGACATAGAGTTGATTCTGACTCAAATTGACCCTATAAAGGGTTAGAACTATCTATCCCTGTGGGTTTCAGAGTCTTTTGACTCTTTAGGACAGTAAAAAGCCTCCTCTTTCTCATTCAGAGCAGCTGGTGGCTTATTGGATTAAAAAGAAAAAGTTTATATGTGCCATCAGTGTTAAAAAATATCTTCAAAACTCAATCATGACACCATGTCTTACCTCCTCCTCCCCACCCCTCCTGCTTATGCTAGTGCCCCTGCCTCCTCGCTCTGACTGTCCATGAGCTCCTCCTGTGCTCCTGTGAGCAGTTTTCATGAGTTCTGTCGCCTTCACTGCAGAGTACACCTATAAACATTTTCCCCAATCCACTTTTAATTCTCTCTGACACATAGCAGGATCTTCACTGACTAATTCACTTAGAAATAATGGTGCTGCTGAGCCCCAGTGGCGTAGTGGTTGTGTGCTGGACTCCGGCCCGCTGGGTTGGAGGTTCAAATCCAGCAGCAGCTCTCTGGGAGCAAGACTGGGCCTCCTACTCCCACCACCAGAGGGCGGTGATGCCAAAAAATCAATAATGGTGCTTTATTTAACAGTGATAGAACAATAAAAAATTATTAATACCTTACTATATTTTGATTGACTGTATTGCATTTCTAACTTCGAAGGAAGTTCATATTAATAAGCTCCATTCACTGTGCAAAAACGTAAGAAGAGTGATTAGCCAATGTCTTTGGTGGGCTTTGTATCATTCATTTTGTGAGGTGGTATTCTTTTCACAGAGTCTTGCTATACAAACAAGTCAGTAAGATTTTTGTTTATTGCTGAAGAAAAGAAAAAGACAAAATCAAAGTTAAAACGGGATGGTTATGGATTACAATACATTCATTTGACATTATGCTTGCCACATTTCAAGGGGTATTTGTCCATATGTTGAATGGGGTTAAAATGTTCACTATTAAATGATTAGTACTACACTACACTAGTACTAGTACTACAACTCTTTTTTCAGTAAACCTACTTTTGAAAGTAAGTGATGATACAAGGAAAAAAAGGATTAATTTATTGATTGATTTCACTTATAGTAATAAAAAGACCTTCAAACCTCATGGGATATTTTGTGGAAGCTATACTATAAATGGACCATCAGGCACAATTATTGCTCTTATTCCTATTGGCATGCACCATCAAGAAGAGTAATTTAAGATACCCTCAAGGTCACTAGGAAAGAGAATGATTCTATTAAAGCTATCAAATGTAACCATTGTGCTTCTCATTATGCTTTAACATCCTATTCTTTTTTTAATTTTTTTAAATAAATTAACATCCTCTTCTTTAACTGAAATAGAACTAAATTTGAATCACTGCTAAATGTTTCTACAAAGAGATAGTGCTTAGGAAATGAGCCAATCCACAATAGCTTTCCAAATACATCTTAACATGCTAATTAACATATTAACATGTGAATAGAAAGACCATTATAAATATGCATGTAAATAGAGAAAAAATAGAATAGCTCTGATTTTATTCATAAAATTTAAGGCAATGAATTTAATGTTACATATTCTTAAAACACTGCTTTCAATAATATTAAGATAATGTATAATATAGATTTCTTAAGTTAAAATGAATCTCTCATATTAAAATATAAAAGAACTGGGCTGAGCCCCGTTGGTGGTTGTGCGCGGGACTGCGACCCACTGAAATGGAAATTCAAATCCAGCAGCAGCTCTACAGGAGCAAAGGCTAGGCCTCCCACTCCAACCACCAGAGGGCAGTGATGCACCCCCCAAAAATAAAAGTAAAATAAAAAAGAATTTGATGACTTTAAAAGTCTTCAGTAAATATTGTATTCATCTTTTTAACAGACATATTTATTTCACAACTTTTATCTGAAGTAACTTTTAGGTAAAAAACAAAATAAAAAGGCGAAAATGTCATGTTGTTGTTATTGTCAGATTCTCTCTCATATAAAACCTCTAAACAATAGAGCAAAACACAGCTCAGCCTTGAGCTAGCCTCATAATCATTATTAGATTTGCAACTATTATTGTCAGTCCATCCCAGTGAAGGCCATCTTCATTTTAGATAAGCTTCCACTTTGCAAAGATACTGTCCCTTTCTAGGCACTGGATGCTGCTGGTGATATGTTCAAGGTATTTGAGAGGAAACCATACCCACTTCTAAAGAGCATTCTAATTGTTCTTCTCCCAAGAGAGATTTTTTGGTTTTAAGCGACTGACAAAATTATTCCAATATTCTCTTCCAACCCCCATGATTAAATCAATCAATTCTCCAGTCTTCCTTATGCATTGAGGCATTAGGAAATACCATGACTTGGGTTAGGCACACCTTAGTCTTCAAATCCTCTTTAACATTGTCCCAGGTGTCCTGTCTGAGGTACAAAGAGAATGAGTGAGGAGCAAAGAGAGTGGGTTCACTGAGCCTGCGGGACACACCAGCCAGCTCTAGTGATACAGATCCAGGGTTGTTGGGGGCTGGATCAGGAGGAATGGGGGGAAAGTAGGATGCTCCGAGACTTATCAGCCCCATGTCAGAAGCATAGGTATGCATTCCTCTTCCAGTGTTCACTGTATTGTTGGATATCTCTGTGTACCGTTTCCTATTTGTTTTCCATGTGTTAGTGCTCTGTAAACATCTCTTGCATTCTGATTCTGGTTAAGATATTATCAACATGAACAACCTGAGTAGGATCACAATTATGAATACGTATAGTCTAAAGAACTTATGAATGTGCAGTGCAGCACATTTTGTATACATTTGCAGATATGTCCAATTTCTAGATGGAAAGTAATAAATAGCAACATGAGTTAAAAAAGAACAACACAGTATGGAGCTCTTGCACAGATTTTTCCTGAATAGTACTTCTTTTCGACTCAGCTGTTGCTTCCATCATCCTAGAAAAATGAAATCCTGAACATCAGTGTTTTTTTCATTTATCATGATGCTATCTATTGTCCACTGTTAAGGATCATTAATTTTCTTTACATTAAGTTGTAATTTGAAGACTTTGATCATGAATCATCACTACCAAGTTTCTCAGATCCTCCTTGTGTGCAATAAGCATGGTTATGGGGTAGGCATGAGTCTTCTTCTTCTGATGCTTTATTTTTCTTCATATAAACCTTCTTCTGGGATTGTTTGCTCATTGTCCAAATTCAGTAAGTGTGCTGAAAGGATATGACCCTGATGTTCACCTTTCCTTATTTCTGTTCTGTTTGAAGGATTGCCTGTCTATGCAATCATGAGGCATAGATTACTGAATTGGAATGTCAAAATGGAAACAAAAAGGAAGAAACAGTAGTTGAAGAAGATGGACTTGCTTATAGAAATGAAGCTATAGAGCACTTGATAGAATATTGCAATACAAAGAACTTGTTCATACAAAATGCCTTTTTTCTACAACACGAAAGGCAACTCTACACATGGACTTCTCCTGATGAAATGCACAGAAATCACATTGAGTACATTTGTGGGAAGAGACACAGGGAAAGCTCAACAGGAGCAGCTAAAACAAGGTCAGGGGCAGACAAATCAATTGCTCATATATAAGTTCAGGACCCACTCACCCCCCCCAA
This sequence comes from Nesogale talazaci, assembly GCA_004026705.1. Classification (NCBI taxonomy): domain Eukaryota; kingdom Metazoa; phylum Chordata; class Mammalia; order Afrosoricida; family Tenrecidae; genus Nesogale; species Nesogale talazaci. The sequence goes on along the minus strand of PVJH01001668.1, from coordinate 66,471 downwards.
AAAAAAGTTCAGGACAGAGCTGAAGAAAACTACAACAAGCCCAGGGGAGCCAAAATACAACCTGGACAACATACCATCTGAATGTCAAGACCATCTCAGGAACAGATTTGATGCATTGAACACTAATGACATAGGGCCTCATGAGCTGTGAGAGCACATCAAGGTCATCATGGAAGGAAAAAACAAAAAGTTCTTAAAAAGAAAGAAAAGATAAAAGTGGATAGGAAAAGGGGCTCTCAAACTGACTTTTAATCACAGAGTATCCAAGGCTAAGAGAATTGATAAAGTCAAAGAATTAAAGAAAATTACAAAGCAAAGCTTGAGAAGACAAAGTCAAGATAAAACATGCAAGAAGCCAAAGGAAAACAATGTATATTTTGAAAAAAATATATAATGCATATGGATTGTGACTAAAAAGCCAGTTTGCTATATAGAGCAAATTTAGTTTTTTAGCTTTATTTAGCTATAGTTGCAAATATCAATAAAAATTTTTAATCAAAAACATACAAGAGCCCTGGTGGCATAGTGGTTGTGCGCGGCACTGTGGCCCACTGGGATGGAGGATCAATTCCAGCAGTAGCTCCACAGGAGCAAAGGCTGGGTCTCCTACTCCCACCACCAGAGGGCAATGATGCCCCCCCAAAAAAAACGTACAAGTAAAAATGATAGCATATGTTCTCCCATTGATGTTTCAAGACTGCAGGCTGCCCACAGTTATATTTAGGGAGTATAATATTTTTTAGTCATTTTGGGGGGCTCATATGTCACCTTTCACAATGCATAAATACCTTTACTGTGCCAAGCACCTTCACATGCCTGCTGACACCATCATTCTCCAAATATCTGCTTTTCCACTTGAACCCTTGATATCATCTTCTCATGGGAGTATAAATTTTTTGAGATAAAATGTGTATGTTTCTCAGTACAATTAACTGATTGAAATAAAATAGGCATGAAAATATTCACACCTTTGAGTGTTTTATATTGATTGCCAAAGGAATATATTTTTTTAAAATACAATTTAGAGACATAAGCGAGGATCTGATCAAAATTTGTCAATCCTCAGGATTGAGGGCTTTTGGAACGTCTGCGCAGTCATATTTCCAGAAGTGACTCGGTGAGCCAGGACATTGTTTACCTCTCCCGTTTCTCCCTTTCCCATGGGAAAATTATTGCCACTACTTAATTCTTATTCCTCACTTGGCTGGGGAAACAGCTCACCTAATTTATAATAACTGTGAGAAATATGAGTAGCATCCAGACATCATTTAGAGATTATCGTGTGTTCATGGATTCGGGCCTGCTGAAATGATTGGAAAGGGCAGTTCAATGACCCGTTTGGGGGTGGGATTGCATTTGCTTTACTTGTGTAATGAAAAGAAATGAGTATCTATGAAGCGATATTAAAAGGTACACTGCTATTCTCCTTATTCAAAAATATTAAATTTCTATACTATGTGGTCACCAGGATTGAGTTACACAGTTGTCCCCTGGAGAATTCACACTCTACTATGCAAATACCAATGGCATTATCCCTATTTCTATGGTATAGTACAATTTTTCTATATTTATTGTTATTTCTTAAAATATTCATTTTATTTTTTTTGTTTTATTTTTTTGGGTTTTTTTTTTGGGGGGGGCGGGCATCACTGCCCTCAGGTGGTGGGAGTAGGAGGCCCAGCCTTTGCTCTGTGGAGCTGGAATCAAACCTCCATCCAAGTGGGCCACAGTCCCGTGCACCACCACTATGCCACTGGGGCTCAGCCCATTTTTATTTTTAAAGCAAATATTTACAAGAGTTTGTTGTTCAAGCATGATGGAAATATTCACAAGGAAATGTAAACAATAATTGTCATCCAAATACTATGGCTTTCAACCATTTTTAACTCATACTGCAACTGGCACCAAGCAAAGTAGGACACAGGAAGCAAGAGTTCAGTGGTCACTCTTTATAGCACTTTAATGTGATAAAAGTGAAGTTTGATATAAAAAAAAAGAAAAACAAGCTTCTGGGTAAATAATGTCCATTCCTATCATTGCCTCTAGCATCACTAAAATTAATTTTGAATCTTCAAAGTTTGACCCAACAGTGTGTCCCTGTCATTTTTAGGCACTTTAAATAAATCAAGAGATGCTGTAGCTGGGCCTCCCAACCATTTGTTCTTTTCAATGGAGACAGCAGGGGATGATCCAGTATGCTTTCACGACATAAAGAGTGCTCAGTTGGCATCCAGTCTGAACATCAGTAGAAATGATACATTACCATTTTTATTGCGATCATAAAGCAACTTTGAATCTACAATGACCTGTTCAGGCAATGAACTTTCCAAAATCTTGTAATATTTGAGTATCTTTCATTGAACATGATGAAAATGATGCTTATCACTAGTTTACCCTTCACTGTCAGGAAGTGTCCTTCTTTAGCAGGTCTTAGGTCGCCCCCAGTTGGCTGGAGGGCTACATTTTGTGCCCTAAAACAATACCTAGTGACAACATTAGTCACAATATTTTACTTGTGTCCTCATCTGACCTCGTTAGTGTACTGTAAAAGTTACATTTAGGGGAAAGATGAGGAGCTGATACCGGGGGCTTAAGTGTAAAGAAAACGTTTAGAGAATGATGGTGGCAAGAAGTGTACAAATGTGCTTTGAATACAATGGGTGGATTGTGATGGGAGTTTTATGATCCGCCAAATAAACTGATTTAAAAATAAAAGATATTTCACTAAAAAAAAAGTTACATTTGATCTTGCCATTAAAGTGTTTTTGTTTCCCCCAACTCAGAAGCAGACTTCTCATTATGTGAATACAGTTAATGCATTGTAAAATCGATTTTTTTCACATAAGGAATATGTTTTATAATTTCAATACATAAAAGATTTGGATTATCCTATAGATTTTATGAATAATTTTAGAATGTAAGAAATTACATAATTAATTTTGTGAAGAAAACATAAAAATAATATGTATGCTTATATTTATCACAAATATGTATAATACCAGCATAAAACATATACAGTTTTAAAATCATTAAAATCATTTTTAATTTAAAAATGAATAACTTTATTTAATATTTACTTTTGCCACTATAACTCTCAGGTGATTGGATGAGGCCCACCCTATTAAGTTGGGTAATGTACATTAATTTAAGCCAATCACATATAAATGTGTAATTGCAGCATGTCGATTAATGTTTGAACAGAGAACGAGTCACCACTACTTGACCAAATGGACAAATAATACTACACCCTAGGCATTCATACGTTATAGTTGGGCTCACTGTGTTCAGGTATTTTCTCACCCTGGAAAGGACAGAGATCCTAGGGAGAGGGTCTCAGTAACTGCATTATCTTTGATCCTGTACATGTATTTTTAACTGTTTGGAAGAACCCTTTTGAGTCACTATCATCAAATTTCTCTTTAAATTATATTTTATGTAAGGTTATATTGATATAAATCTAACTAAATTTAGAATCTGTTTCAAATAGGAAGTTGTATGTAGTCAGCAGACATATTGACTATAGATTAGTGGATACTTCTGAAAATAATAATGCAGAATATAAATATGCTCAAGTATGCACTTTAATATTATATATGTTTGCTACTAGTGGGTACATCTCAGAATTTTGCCTACTATGTTGGAAGATGTAGGAGTTTTCAACTAGAGTTACACTGGTAATATTAATATTATCAATGATCTGATAGTGTCAATTAATAAATAAAATGCTAGCTGGTTGAGAAAATATGTGTTCAGGCCTCATTCATCTGAAATCCATGATTAAAAACCCCATTCTTGAGTGGCTTTGTCTTCTAGTTTCTGAATATTAACCAGTCTGTACCATGGCTTTTCTGATGTAACAGCAGAATCAAACGGCACTATTTTCAACCATGCAAAACAAGAGCTTAATACATTTCCTTATAATTAATGCATGGCTGTAACAAAGAATCAGACTTTTGTATTGGAGATAAAAAATGTGAGGATGGAGACCTGGCAGCCCTTTGAAGCCAGGATTGGACTGTTCAAAGTCAACAGTTGAAACCTATCGAGTGCTTCATGGGCCAAAGGTGAGGCTATCATCTTTCATGAGAAATTACAGCCTCAGAAATCCTAGACAGAGTCACCATGAGTCGCAATTTATTCAGTGACAGTCAAACATAATTTTTCTCCCATAAGACCATATACAGCATATTTTTTCTGAAATTATTTTAGGAAAACTCAAAATTGAACCTAATGTGTCAAGCATTTTTTAAATATTTGTGATAATTATACCCCACAAAATATGAGCATTTTAGAATTATCATTTTCATATTATAATTATTAAAGTGTATATTTATCATCATTAAGTTATTAAATTTTAAGTAAGTTGTACTAGTTAATTTTAAAGGATTTAGGGAAAGCTTGCTAGTCTAAAATTAAGCTGTTATAGTTGAAACCAAAGTAAAGTAACCCCAATAAGAACTAAGAAAATCAGTATTACATATTTTGATGAACTAAGTGACAATGCTATTCAGCTATATGATTCTGTATCTTGCTGTGCTTTAAATCAAAATTTATTGTATATGTAGAGCCTCAAAAGACAAGTGTTCTTTTTAGTAAAGTGTGCTTTATAATAATTAATTCTAAAGGATGTTATTATATATGTACTTGTTTAAAAGACTGTGGGCATAATTGTGGGTTATATTTCACACAGATAAAAAGTTCCAGGGTGATATAAAACAATGTATTGAGATTTCGGAAATCATAATTTCATCCTTTAAGTCAGGGAATAAAATGGAATTGTTAGGGAGCTATGTACTCAGTATGAATTTCACAATGTTAAAATCAGACTTTCCATAAGCCCGCAAAGTGCTGGCAGAGTGAGAAAGTGTTTTTTAAATTCCTTATTCTTGTCTTTTTTTCATTCTGTTTTTAAGAAACCCTGATAGAGCAGCGGTTAAGCATCAGGCTGCTGACAATCAGGTCAGCAGTTACAATACAGGAGCGGCTCCATGGGAAAATAACGAGACTTTCTCATCTCATAAAGGGTTAGAGTCTTGGAACCTCCCAGGGCCAGTTCTACCCTGTGCTGGATTTGATATGAGTCAGCATTGGTTTTTAGAGTGCTATTCTTTTTGAAAAGTTGACACAACTAACTTTTCCCTAACAATGTATCTCATAAGACCCAAACTGAGAGAAATTCAGATAATGGATAAAAAGCACAAGCTCTTTTTTGAATCTATTTTCAAATGGATTCAATTCTATGAATGTTGATTCCCAGAGTTTTTCATAGACATTCTATTTATTGATTTTTGCTTTAAAAATGCTTTTTTTAACAGAGGAGGGACCAAGGAAGCAAAGCAATGGATAGAGGTATAAACATAGCGGGGTATATATGTAAATACATTAATCCACAAAAGTAGGGATATTGGCCCATGTACATATATTTATATGGCAATACACTGAGGTAGGCGATGGAATTTGGGCCTCTGTTCATACCGTCCCTCAATACAAGATGACTTTGTTCTATTCCATTGGCAGTTTGAGATGTTCACCTTCCAGACACAATTACTGAAGACAAAATGAGTGCATACGTGTGGTGAAGAGGGTGGAAGGTGCCAGGATATTAAAAGAGATAGCATCTGGGGGCTTAAAGACTTGAAGTTACACTAGTGGTCATTCAGCAATGACGCAACAAGTCCACATGGAAGAAGCACACTGCTGTGCAATCACGGGGAGTTATAGGAACCGGTAATAAGCATCAACAGACACATAACAAACAAAAACATATTGTTGTGAATGGGTGGAGCTGATATCCAAAACCCATTTTTAAACAGTGGAGCAATCTCCCTAAAGAGGGTTCAGAGGGAGGGGATGAGTCACTGGGGTGTAGGCACTAGTTCTTTGAGGCTTCCTCACCTCCCACTACCATGACCCCAGTGCTGCCTCCCAATTCAGACTAGACAGGGACATATACACGGGTATAGGAGAGGATGGGAGCCCTTGGCACACAGAATCCAGAACAGGAGTGGGAGAGGTGATACCAGACGGGTAGGGGGAAGATTGGGAGAGGAAGTGGGAGTGGGGGAACCAATCACAATGATTGACACATAGTCATACGCCTCTCTACAGGGGAAAGACAACAGAAAAAATGGGGGAAGGGAGACAGCAGTCAGTGTGAGAGATGAAAATAATAACAATGTACAATCTATGAGGGGGCTATGGGAGCAGGGGGGAGGGATATAAGCTAATACCAAGGGACCAATAGAAGGTAAATGTCTAGAGAAGAATGAGGGCAACATATGTACAGACTTACCTCATTCAATTGATTTATGGATTGGGGTGAGCTATACAAGCCCCCAGTAAAATGTATTTCTTTAAACTGCTTTGTTTCTGTGATATCTCATTTCTAGTGCAATTGAAGTTACCTTGATAAACATATTCTACACATGTGAGAAATCAAATGCTATAATGATATTACTGAACTTAATCAATGCCAGGATAATATATTAACCTATCAAAATAAATATTACCCCAAAGGAAATCACATATAACAGAGTGACACCAGAAGAAAGTTCTGCATTGAAAACTCTAAAAGGTATACAAATATGTGATTTCACTGATTTCATCATAATGATCTATTTGGTGAATGGTTATATAAAGAGAAAAAATAATATATGTGGAATCAGCTGCTGAGCTCTTACCGTAAACAATATGTAATTTTATTGCAGAAAATTTACCTAAAAATTAGAATTTTAGAAAGTGCTGCATGCTTATTCCCTGGTATCATAAAATGAGTAAGTTGAATACAAACCCTACCACTTCTCTGTAAATTTGTCATGCTGTGGTGGCTTGTGGTTTGTAATGCAAAAAGCTATATCACTGGTATTTCAAATACCAGCAACATCACTCAAAGTGAGCAGTATCACTGGAGAAGACAATAAAGACTTATCTTACTTAGGAGCAAGGAGCTGCTGAAAACTATGCATGGCTTCAAAACATGGTCTTATACTGCAGGCTTAATGGACAGAATCATGATAATAATAATATAATAAACATACATCATAAACTATGGATAGCTTTGAGAAGAATGGTAAATCCAAAACAATTTATCATGCTCATGGGGAACTAGTACACAGATCATTAGGGAGTGGTATAAAAGGACAAGGAAACATTGCCTGGTTTAAAATCAAGAAATGTGGGTGACAGGGTTGTGACCCCTTACCATATTTATTATAGCTGTAGTAAGGAAAAACAATTGGAAAAGCTGGATCATATGAAGGAATATGTGTTGTCATGTGTGGAAGAAAGTTTATTATCAATTTTTAATATGCACATGACACAATCTTTTTTTCTAAACATGAGGATGACTTGAACGTTTGCTGATAAAGAGCAAGAACTATAACCTTCAGTATGAATTAAAACCCAAGGTAAAAAAGATAAAAATCCTCACTAATTAAACCAATAGATAACATCAAGAGACATGAAGAAAGGGTTGAATATGCCAAAGATTTTTGTCTTCCTTGGGTCCACAATCGATGTTCATGAAAGCAGCAACCAAGAGATGAAAAGATGAGTTGCACTGGGTAAATCTTCTGCACAAGACCTCTTCAGATAACTGAAAATCAAGGATGTTACTTTGAGGACTAAGATGCACCTGCCCCAATCCATAGGATTTTCCATTGCTTCATACACAGGTGATAATCAAATTGAATTATCATATTGAATAAAGGAGACTGAAAAAGAATTGATGCATTTTAATTATGGTCCTGGAGAAGAATTGAAAGTGTTCCTTAGAGGTAAGAAGGGGAAGACTTAAGTCTTGCATACTTTGGATATAGTGTGAGAAGAGACCAGTCCCTGGAGAAGGGCAGCATGTCTGGTAAAGTAGCGGAGCCTCAGAAAAGAGGAATGTCCTCAAGGAGATGGATTGACACTGTAGTTGCAACAAAGGCCTCCACATAGGAACAATGGTGAGGATGACATAGGCAGGTTGTCATCTTCCTGTGCTTACGGAGGCTATGCACAGTTAGTGAGGATCAACTCAACGGCACCCGACAAAAACAGCAACAACAAATAATGTTTAAAGCAAAAAAAAAAGGAGAAACCTTTTTAAAACATTGAAATAACCTGTATTATGTGATGATTCAGGCTAAATTATGTAAAAGGATCATAACACATTTCGGTATCATTTTTATATAATTTGTATTTAAGTCTTAACACTTACTGTAGAGTTTAAATCTGTTAAGTCTGAGGTCCCCTTCCAAGTACATGACACCAGCTTGATGGGAACAGCATTGCCTCTTGAAAGTGCTTTAAAGCAAGGACTTCACTTCGAGGACTAAGGTGAGCTTGATCCAAGCCACATATTTTCGATGGTCTTATAAGTATGGGAAAATTGGACATTGAATAAGAAAGACCTGAAACAATGGATGCATTTCAATTGCGGTGTGGCAAAGAATATTCAAAATACTATGTGCTGCCAGAAGAGCAAACTAATCCATCTTGGAAGAAGTACAGCTCCTATTCTCCTTGAGGTCAGTAGTGGCAGGACTTTGGACTCACTGTCAAGAGATACCAATGTCTGGAGCAGGAAATCATGCTTGCTAAAATGGAGGGGCAGCGAAAAAGAGCAAGAGCCTTGACAAAATAGATTAACACAGGGATGGCAATCATGGTCTGAAATGTAAAAAACTATTTTGAGGCTGGCACATGCCCTGCAGAGTTTTGTTCTGTTGAATAGTATGTGGTGTGCATGTGGCATGCTTGGCAAACCATGATTACACACATTTAAATGAAAGTAGGGGCATTGAAAAATAAACTAGTTGAAGGGTTTTATTGATCACACTGCACCACTAAAATAAAATGTTCACATTATCATTTTACAGGTAAAATATATAGTGGTCTTACTTTGGTTTATGAGTGAACAAGGTGGATATAGGCTACATTTGGCAGAGCTGCTGTGTTAGTCTGGGTAGACTAGAGGAACAAATTCATAAACATGCATATATATAAGGGAAAGGCTTATATACAAGAGGAATGGAATATTGAGAAAGCATCCCAACACAGTCCTGTCTGATACCAGTCTATAAAGTCTCCTTCCAACTTATAAAGTGTGTGTAATGACACCAGGACAATCACAGGCCAGTGGGTGCAGAGTCTTGTGTATTCAGCTGGGGTAGAAGCATCCCGATGCTGGAAGTGGGCTCAGGGTCCATCAGCAGTACCCATTGGTGGTAGAAGCATTTCAGCACTGGTAGGGGTCTCTCTGTGACTTCTCCGGCCCCACAGGTCTGGTTCCATCAGGACAAGCCCATGTGGCTTCTCTCCTCCCACTCCTCTAGTCTCCAGGAATCAGGATCAATCAGTATGCTGTCATCTCATCTTGCCAGTAGACTCCGTCAAATCTCTCTTCTCCAATTGGGAAATACCGCAAGACTCCCCAGAATTCTCAGGGGAAAGCCATGCACCCACAGAAGCCTCATTGACTATCTCGAGATTGACAGGCTAGCCTCTACCCCGAGAGTCCCAAATCATGAAATTGACACATGAGTACATGACTGCCACAGCTGCTCACAAGAAAATACGCAATTGGATTCACTCATTAATTGCCAACTCTTCTTTTCTAGCATGAATTAGAAGATACTATGAGGTGTAGCTCTGTGATGCTCAAATCTTACTATCCTAAGGATGCCATCCTAAAAGTATTTCTGGTACTGTATATTGAAATGGTTCAGTTTCACCACGTGCAAAGGTCGCAGACTCCTCTATAAGTTAAAACTAGTCTAGTTTTGTTCTAGCTATTTGCTTTGGGTGATAGTCATAGACGACCTCGCCTGCATGCTGGGGACATCTGCATCTGAACATCATAAAACAGCCTTGAACTCTACTGAAAACCTTAGTTGAAAATGGGTTACCAACATCTATTTGAAGATGATAACATGAGAGAATTGCAATGTTTTTTCTTTTCTTTATCTCAAAGAACTTATTCTGAGGGTCACTCTAAGTGTCATTACAACCAGAATTAGCTGCTACAGCAAAAGGGTTAAAATTAAATTAATAAATATAACTAAAGGTGAGATTGACAGAAGCAGCTTACATGATATCTCCTGCTGTCTTCTTATCTCATTTATGCTGCAAAATATTTTTAATGTGGATAGCACATTGTGAAATAAATATTGATACAAATCAGTTTACCAAAATGCAAAGATAACTCACACTCCCATCTTCATGTTTCATCATCGCTCAGCAACCACTGAGTGCTTTCTTTATCTCTGACTCAAAGCACCAAGAATTAGGTATTTCCAAAATGAATTCCTGCACCCTGCTTTATAGCATTTGTGGAGGCTTGCAAGTCAGGACTTTACTCTTCCCAACGCTGACGGATAGACAGACACTAAGTTCTCATACAGTTTACTACCTTAGATTTGATAATTGACTAGAGTAACTCTCAACATTCCTAGAGAGAATTACTTATACTCACCACCCCTAAATCAAACCCATTGATTCTGAGAAGATTCTGATTCATAGTGGCCCTAGTTAGGGATCTTGAGTCTGTAACTCTTTGGAAGAGCAGGTATTTAGAAGAGCAATGGTTGCTGGACCATGCCATTGAGGGACCTTACTTATACTTATAGTCACCCACTTATTATAACCAGAAAAATAAACACAGACAGCACAGGCAAGGTCTTTGAGATGAGTAGAAACCACCAGGCTTCCATTGTCCCCATAGATGTGCTGCTTTCTTTCCTGTCGGTGGATGTTCTAATTAATGCACGTGGGCTCAGGAGAGAGGTAAGAAATGTGTTCTGTAGCCATTGGAACCTATTGGATTAGATGATTGACTCAATCATGCCCTCTTTCTCTTGAAGCAAGTTTGCCATATATATGGCCTGCCTGGACCTTACTCATCTGGCTGTGTTAGAAAGACAATAAAAACAACAACAATCAAACAAACTGCCATCAATTCAACACTTGACTCGTAGATCCAATAAAACCAGACACTGTAGAATCAACCTCTGGGATTTCTGAGTTGAAATATCATTTTTTAAATATCATATTTAAGAGATGATACAGTCTTAACTTCTCATGTAGAGCAGCTCATGGGTTTAGAAAGACAAACCCCACCTTAATTGATCTGAAAGTATTCAGGCACCAGATATAGAAGACTAATTTGGTTGCTTTTTTTTGTCCAATGTAAATAAAGGAATTGGAAATGTGAATGTTAAAACACCTATTGCAAGTTATCAAGTGTATGTCAGGTATTAATAAGTTATTATATCTGAATGCCAAATCTGTATCTACCTCTATTTGTATCTATATCATATATATATATATATATACATATATATATCCCCTTGTCTCTTATGTATTTGATTACCTAAGTGAAATTTCCCATCAAAAAAATTATTCATTATAGGGGCAGCCACCTCTCCACCAGAGGAGTTTGCCTTGGAGGTCAGTACTGCAGCTAAAGCTTGGGGAGTGAGATATGCCTGACCAGAACACATGAGAACAAATGAAAATGGAGGAAGAGAGAATGACGTGCAATCTGGTCCACTGAACCTTCAGGACGATAATCCCACTCAGAACAGCTAATGCACAAAGAGGACTATATGGCCGGCCCCACTATGAAATATGGCTACCCCAGCTGACCCCAGGCCTATTGGGGCCAGGATGATGAAACGGGGTCAAGATTATACCCTGTTGGACACAACCACACCAATGCAAAGCACTAAGAGTGTGCAACAGAGCATGAAGCTCCAAAAGGAATGCCAAGGATATACTTTGGGGCCAGAGTATGGCACCCATCTGACTCAACCAGGGGACACTCCTGGCGGTTAACTACAGACATGAACTTTATACAGGTTTTTATATTGCTATCATTTTTATTATTCTTTTACATATATGTATAACACATCAAGGGTTTACTTTTTGCTGTTGTTATGATTGTTTCATTTGCTTCGGTTGCTTCATTTTAAGAGAACTTTTTTTGTACATATTGTTACCTCTGCAGGTCTATCTAGACAAGATAGGCTGGACAAAGAATCAGGAGGTGAAAACGACAGGACTGATAGTTCTGGGGTAGGGGACATGGGAGAGGGAGGAGAGGGAAAAGAGGTGATGTTGACCAGTCCAGGAAAAAGGGAATAAAAATTGATACAAAATCAGTGACAAGGTGAGTGAGAGAAGTCTGATAGGGATTGATTAAGACTAATGTAACAAAGAGAAAATACTGAAACACAAATGGAGGGTGAGCATGATAGTGGGACAAGAGGGAAGCAAATGGAAATAGAGGAAGGAACTGGGGAATAATGTGCATTTATAGAGGTTCAAATACATGTATGTACATAGGGGCATATATTTATAAGTGATGATGGGGAGAGAGATCAGCATGCATACTTATTGGGTTAGTAGTAGGACAGCAGATGGGCATTGGACCTCCACTCAAGCACTTCCTCGGTGCAAGAACACTTTGTTCTATTAAATTGGCATTCCAAGATGCTCACCTTTCAGACAGGATCACTTAAGACGAATGTGTGCATAAGCAAAGGGGGTTAAGAAAACTGAAGGTGCCCAACTATCAAGAGGTAGTGTCTGGGGTCTTAAAGGCTTGAAAGTAAATAAGCAGCTATCTAGCTCAACAGCAATAAAGCCCACATGGAAGAAGCACACTAGCATGTGGGTTCACGAGGTGTCAAAGGAATTAGATATCAGGCTTCAAGAACTAAAAAGCACAACATTGTGTGCTCACTTTCCTGATGTGATCGCTGAGGACAAATGTGTGCATAAGCTAATGTGGTGAAAAAAGCGGATGGTGCCCGGCTATCAGAGGCTAGAGCATCTGGGGTCTTAAAGACTTGAGTAAACAAGTGGCCATCCAGCTCAGAAGCAACAAAACTCACATGGAAGAAGCACACCAGCCTGTGTGGTCATGAGGTGGTGAAGAGATCTGGTGTCAGGCATCAAAGAGCTAAAATTATATCATTTTTGATGAGGGGGAGTACAGATTGGGGACCCAAAGCCCATCAATAGGTGAAGCGACATTCTCTTGCAGAGGAGTTGCAAGGAAGAGATGAGCCAGTTAAGATACAGGGTAGTAACAATGAAATATGCAACTTTTCTCTAGTTCTCAAATGCTGCCTTCTACCCATTATCATGATCCCAATTCTACCACATAAATCCAGCTATACCAGGAGATGTACAGTGAAGTTGGAATCATGGGAAATTTAGGATAGATGATCCCTCAAAACTAGTAATAGGAGTGGTAATACCAGGAGGGTGGGGGGATGGTGGAATAAGAAAAAGAGAACCAATTTCAGGGATCTACACGTAGCATCCTCTCTGGGACATGGAAACAGGTAATTGAGTTGAGTGTTGGGACACATTGGACAGTGTACAGTATGAAAATAACAACAATTTGTAAATTACTAAGGGTTCATGAGGGAGGGGGAGAAGGAAGGGAAATATAGGGAGCTCCCTATACTGGGGGCCTGGATGGAGGGGGATGTTTTGAGAGTGATGATGGCAATAAGTGTGTAAATGTGGCCTGCATACAACTGAGGTATGTATGAATTGTGATGGGAGTTGTATGAGCCCCCAATAAAATGATTCATTAAAAAAAGGAGGGAGGGAAAAGGAGGAGCTTATACCAAGGGCTCAAGTGGAAAATATTTCTAAATGAATATGGTAATATCGTAGAAACATGCTTGATACAAATGATGTACTGAATGTTATAAGAGTTGTAAGAGCCCCCAATAAAATAATTGGGGGAAATTATTCATATAGAATATGCTCTTTCAGCTGTAAGAGCCCCCCAATAAAAAAAATTGAAAAAAAAAAGAATAAACTCTTTCCTCCTACAAGACTATACCAGATTCCCAATTTTAGGCTCTCACTATACACTAGACCTCTTTCTAGCCCTTTTCATAAAAAATTCAATATCTATTCTCTCAAGAATCTGTGCATCACAAGGGTCATCTTTCTGTCAGACTGAGTTTTATTTTGATCTTGGCTGATATTTGAGCTAAGAATAAGACATAACTGTGAAATTAGAGGGTCTGTTTACATTGTATTAGAGAAAGGCTTAGGGGAAACAGTACAGAATGGACATCGTGTCTCCTTTGGCTGTACAAAGGAGTCCAAGAGCCAAGTCCACAGCAGCCAAAGGTAAGTGACACAAGGCAGAGATCAGATCTTCTTCCTTCTCGTGCTCTATTCTGACACCAGCTTTTCTTCCTAGTCAACTCTTCTTCTCTGCTCACTTAGCTAACCCACTGCAATGACAACACAAAATTCACAGATATCTATAACAATTATGAGAATGTATTAGAAAATTTAACAGATGACTAAAAATCGTGTTCAGAAAATGTTAAGGAAACAATCTTGGGTAAATAGTGTGGCTTCTCAGTTTCTTGTCAATTCTTTCTCTGGTCTTCAGTCTCGGAGTTATGCAGATTGTTGGCCTCATCCTTTGTGAGATAAGAAATCCCTCACTCCCTGGTCTTTAGGGAAAGGTCTTCTGCTCTGTGTCTTCATGGATTCCCTGAAGATTCTACTATTTCAGACAGGAATCTCAAACCTCCTCCAATGGTGGCTCTTCTTGTCACAGTCATGAAAAGAACTGTGCCTAATTAATAGTTACACATATTCATCCTTGATTGAGAGTCCTCCCTACCTTATTTACATGGTTCTACTAAATCATTTTGCAGCGTTATACAAACCTGGATTGAAGAGCCACATAATTCCCCACATGTATATAAAGTTGAAGAAAATTATGACTCATAATAACTGTATCGAACAAAGTGGAACTGCCCTTCTGAGCTTCCAAGACAGTAACTCTTTTTTTTCTACTTTAATATTTTTGGAGGTCTCTTACAGCTCTTATGACATTCAATACATCATTTGTATCAAGCATATTTGTACACATGTTGCCATCTTCATTTCCAAATATTTTCTACTTGAGTCTTTGGTATAAGCCCCTCCTTCCCCCTCCTTGTTTTTAATAAATCATTTTATTGGGGGCTCATACAACTCCCATCATGAAACATACATACATCAATTGTATGCAGGCCACCTTTGCACACTTTTTTGCCATCATCACTCTCAAAATATCCTCCCTCCACTAAGGACCCCAGTACCAGCTCCCCCTATTTCCCTCCCCCCCCACGAACCCTTAATAATTTACAAATTTTTATTGCTTTTTCATATCGTACACTGTCCAATGTGTCCCAACACTCACTTCTCTGTTGTCCATGCCCCAGAGAGGAAGTTATATATAGATCCCTGAAATTGGTTTCGCCTCTCTATTCCATAATCCCTCCACCCTCCCAGTATCACCACTTCCACCATTAGTCTAGAGGGAATCATCTCTCCTAAATTCTCCATGTTTCTGACTCCAGTGTGCATCATCTGGTCTAGCTCGATTTGTCAGGTAGAATTGGGATCATGACAGTGGGTGGGAGGAAGCATATAAGAACTAGAGGAAAATTGCATATTTCATTGTTACCATGCTGTAACTTGACTGGCTCATCTCCTCCCTGCAAACCCCTCCATAAGAGGATGTTGCTTCACCTATTGATGGGCTTTGGGTCCCCAATCTTTACTCCTCTTCATTTATAAGGACATCATTTTTAGTTCTTTGGTGACTCGTACTGAATCCCTTGGATACCTCTTGGTCACACAGGCTGATGTGCTTCTTCCATGTGCACTTTGTTGCTTCTTAGCTAGATGGACACTTGTTTACTCAAGACTTTAGGACCCCAGATGCTATATCTTTCATAGCTGGGCACCATCAGCTTTCTTCACCACATTTGCTTATGCACACATTTGTTGTCAGTGATCTTATCAGGAAAGTGAACATGCAATATTATGCTTTTTAGTTCTTGAAGCCTGATAACGGATCCTTTTGACACCTCGTGGTCCCACAAGCAGCTGTGCTTCTTCCATGTGGGCTTTGTTGCTTTTGAGCTGGTTGGTCACTTGTTTACTCAAGTCTTTTAAGACTCCAGACACTATATCTTATGATAGCCAGGCACCATCAGTTTATGCACACGTGTCTTTAGTGATCATGTCTGGAAGGTTGGCATCATGGAATGCCAATTTAATAGGACAATATGATCTTGCACTGAGGAAATACTTGAGTGGAGGTACAATGCTCACCTGCTGCTCTACTACTTACCCTATAATATATCCTCATTGATCTATCTCCCCATCATCATATACAAAAGAGCTAAGCCACTCTTTTTCTCATGAAGAAGTTGATGGTTTTCAACCTAGTGATTAACAGTCCAACATGTAACCAACCCATTAAGCCACCAGAGCTCCAAAGAAAATATTGATGGCCTCAAAAAGTTTATGGAAAAAATAAATTACCTTTTCATTCCATTTTTCCATAAGTCTTTTGAAAATCCCCTCTCATTTAAAAGCCACATACTATATATTGGGTGCAAGCATATTTGTGTCTATATACAGCAACATGTAACAACATACATGACACGTTCTATAAAATAGAATGGTTTGTGATTTGGGAACTGTGAAAACACCAGATTATCCTCATGCCTGCTTTCTCTTTAAACTTCTTTGACTCAGATCATGCTTCCACAGTTAAAATCAATGTGCTGATAGTTATCTGAACTTTTGTTGTGGTCAGCAACACAATTAACAGCTGTTCCATGTCTGCTCGTGGCTCTGCTCACATTTCCATTAAGCTTGTAGCTCTCAATGGGGCCAATTGCTTAACAGCTTGCAGAATTACCTTTTTTGTTTTTGAGAATTGTCATGATTGTCAAATATGACATGCCTAAACCTTGAGCAAAAATATGCACTATATTTCCATCTTCATGCCATGAAATTTTTGTTTCACTTCTAAATCATTAGCACCCCTTTGTCCCTTAATGCTGCTATCACTCACTCTGGTTTGAGAGCCATGATGATTTCCTGGTACTTTTTTTGGAAACAAAATTAAACAGAGAGATAATGCTACAATATTTAAAAGAAACAAGATTCACTGCTATAAGTTAAACTTTTAGTTAGCAAGTACAGTATAGCACATAAGGTAGCAATATGGGTATTAATCATGACTATGAAGAATATGTATTATCACAAAAACAAACCTATTGCTCCCAAGTAGAAGTATATAACTCTAACATACAACTTTCCTGATTATATACAATGTTCTGTCTAAATGACTGTCTATAGATGTCACCTGTTGGAGTACAATGTAATATTTGGCAAAATCCATTCTTCACAATGACATCCATAATTTTAGCATACTCAATAAAACACAGATAAACTTATTTCTGGTATTCTCTGGTATATATTGATATCTAATGAACATCATTATATTGCTCTTCATTCCATAATATCTTAGAATCTAGTTCAAATTTCTAGTAGTGCCTTGTTGCTACACTGATTATCTTCAGTATTATCATATTTTTCTGTGATATTGATGATGGTGTATAATAATTTCCACATTCTGTAGGATCATTTGGGTTTAAAATAGACATAAATATGGATACCTCCCACTCAACCAACCGGGTGGATGTCGTCTGAAAGCCTAGGCAACGTGGCCTCCATTTGCTGAAACAGCTGAAGTTGTTATTAAGCAATAGCTCAGTGTGACTTGAACTCCTTCCTTCAACAGAATCAACTATTGATTGCATGCTACATCCTGAAATATTTGAACATTGACAAATTCTCTTCATTATAATGATTCTGTATATTTTCTCATCTCCCTTTGATGTTATATTTTTATTAATTGGGATTTAATACATATATCCATCCGTAATTCATTTTTCTACAATTGATGCTTTGCCCATAATATCTTTCAAAGTGGCAATAAAAGACCTGGTGTATTTATTCAGGTCTTTCATCTTTAAAATTGTCAAGTGAGGTGAACATTTTGGTTTTCTAAACCCAGGTCTTTTTACATTTCATTTTAAATACTTTCATGAAATGTCACTGCATTAGAATCAAAAGGTGCAACATCAAAGACATGAATAGAAAGCATATAGACTACAACAGAAAAAAAGCAGCAGTCAAAGATCTGGGAATCGTCAATATTTCTATATAGTACAAGGGTATTTTTCTAAAGAACTTAAAATTAATTAATAGAGATATTACGGGAAATCTGGTGTGAGTACTATACTGGAAGGCAAGAGAGAAAAGCGTTGCTAGGAGACTTTTGGGAGATGATTAAGAAGTATAGCTTCAGAATTAGATAATTTGTGAAGTGAGTGGTTGTAGAGGCTTAGAGACAGAACAGAAAATTGGCTTTTATAGGTTAAATATAAAAACCAATCTAAGTCAGCCTCAGATTATATAAGTCTACCTTTAGTTGAGAATTAAGAACCAGTTATGTATTCCAGATATCAAATATGTTCAGAGTGAAATTCTAAAGCTAAAAAGAAAAATAACAGGATACTATTGAGAAATTATAGTTGAGTAGCACAAAACCTTGAGCAATGTGATATGAAATTGGAAATAAAATAAAAGGGAAATTTGAGCTACAAAATTTGAAATATGATAATAAACATAATAATGTATAAATATCAAAACAATATTAATACAATTATTTATTTTGTATAGATATATTTACTGAAATATATATGCTATTTGTTTCAAGAAATGCTATATTATATATGATAAGAAGTTGGATTAATAAAAGAATTGATTTCCTGGACATATTTTTATTCTTTGGTATTTAACATCTCCATGCCTTAGCTATTCCATCTGTATAATAAAGAAAAATAGGGCCTACTTCATAAATTCGATGTAGGAATTAGTCAAGATAGGGCATACAAAATATAAGAGTCCTGGGATGACAGTAAAAAGTCATGTGTCAGTTAGTTTTACAATAGGAGTAACATTACCAATTATAGGTTAATAATTTTTTTTAATATTTTAAAGGTTGATTTTTAAAAATAAAAATAAAACACTGGGAAAGCTTGGACAAAAGCCAAGAACACCATAGGGACCATATTCTTAATAAAATAATTCATGCTTTTCAAAGATTATAAGAAATCAAAATTAAGGGAAATGCAAATTACATAATTTGATCTATTTTTATAGTTCCATAGTGTAGTCCAGGAGATAGGTGATTCAATCCACCATTCAAGGCAGAAGACTGGGATATAAATCGACCGTTTCATTGTCAACAAGTCTTAGGAATCACAGTTGAAGCTTTGTCTAGGCATACGTAATTCAACATAGACATGTAAAAGCACTAAATGTGAAGGCTCATAGAACACTAACATTGTGAGGAAGCACACACAAAAGAAGCCTGGGAAGTAGTACAACAAACTTTTGAAGCACACTTGTCAAAATGACAAATCTGAACCTGGTCATATTGTAGGTTGAATGCCAAATTGTAAAATATATAGAACATAATACATACCATCAGCAAAACTCTCCATAACAGGAATTCTCCAGATTCTTTCAGTTATGACTACAAATTCATTGATAGAGTTGAGGAAGAGTAGAGAGCAAAGTGAAGCACAAGTCTATCATTGAGAGAACGTTAATCATGTCAGCTCTTCGTAAACTACAAAATCTTACTTGGTTCCAGCTTACAGAAACAATTTTAAAAAATGTTTTAATAGTATTTTTAAGGCAATTGAAAATTTCACACTAGCCTGATAATATTGATATTAAATATTTTTAGAGATGTCAGAATGTTTTTCTTATCATATGTGTTTTTAAAAAATACATATTCATTGAAGTATTTATCCTAATAATATCACATCTGGAGCTTGTTTTAAAATAATGTGGATGAGGAATTTGGGTGATATAATAAAGCAAGTGAATGTAAGTTCAGTTTAGAAAGTGGTGTATATGTAGAATCAATTTAAACTATCATACCTGATTTTGCATACATTCAGTTCTATATTAATAAAAATTAACAAGAAGGGATTTCAAAATGCTTGTGGCAGGAGCAGAGAGGGAGTGGTGGCCATTTTCGTAGAAATAGATTAACAGTCAAACAACAAACCTCTCTAGAAAAGTAAAGGTAGAATTACATATATAAAACCAGAGGAAAATAGTTTTAAAAAGATGTATAAAAAAGATGGCAAGTACTGAGGCCCTGGATGGAGGGACGATGCCTTGAGAGTGATGATGGCAATAAGTGTAAATATGTGGCCTGCACACAATTGATGGATGGATGCATTGTCACGGGAGTTGTATGACTCCTTAATCAAATGATTCGTTTAAAAAAGGAGGGAGGGAGAAGGAGGAGCTTATACCAAGGGCTCAAGTGGAAAATATTTCTAAATGAATACGGTAATATGTGTATAAACATGCTTGACACAGATGAGGTATTGAATGTTATAAGAGGTATAAGAGTCACCAATGAAATAACAGGGAAAAAATAAAATATGAAAAGAACAAAGAAATCTGTCTGGGAAAAAGTATAGCCAGAATGCTCCTTAGAAGCAAAACTGGTGAGATTTAATCTCCCATATTTTGGACATGTGGTCAGAAGAGACCAGTCCCTATTTAGTAAAGTAACAGAGCATCAATGAAGTGGAAAAGCTTCAACAACATGGATTGACACATTGGCTTGCCTTCATGTGCTCAAGCATAAGCATAATTGCGAGAATGACATAAAGCCAAGGAGTGCTTCTTCCTGTTGTACAGAGGAATCCTGCGAGGAGGAACAGACAGGATGGAAACTAACAACATGAAGGAGGGCGTTGGCTAGTTTTGCCATCCCACTAGGCTTGAAATGAGCCACTGCAGAAGCGGAAAGAGAGAGCTCACTGACATGAAGAGTGAGGAATGGAGCACCTTTGGACCCAAGATGCCTGTGTTAAACCTCTAGTCTCCCATACCAAAGACTGTGACACCAAAGGAAGGCAGAGGTGAGGAAAGATGGCAAGAAGTTGTGGTGGAGGAGAAACAGGAGGAGATGCAGGAGAAGCCTCTAGCTACAGAAAGGGTGCAGGGAACTACCTGACCTATTGAGCAAGAACGCTGAGTGCCTTAAGGGGGGAGACTTTCTAATAGAGTGGAATGACTGGCATTTGAGCACATTGGGCCAGAGTTTATTGGAAAAATGGGAAGATCTGGCCATTTATTAACAGGGATACAAGACTTTTGTAATAGCTACTTATGCAAAGCTAAGGCCAAGGGGCTATGGAGCCTAGGCCTGCTCGTGGGCATGGCTGAAAAGACTCTGTTGTTATCCAATAAATGTATCCTAGGTCATTTCTGGTCCTGAATTATAACCTGCAACTTTCCTAATAAACCCCATAATTGCAAAAGAAGAAGAAGAAGAAGAAGAAGAAGAAGAAGAAGAAGAAGAAGAAGAAGAAGAAGAAGAAGAAGAAGAAGAAGAAGAAGAAGAAGAAGAAGAAGAAGAAGAAGAAGAAGAAGAAGAAGAAGAAGAAGAAGAAGAAGAAGAAGAAGAAGAAGATGCGTAAATAGTGAAAAGGCTGAGAAAACATGGAAAACTGGAATGTGGTGCATTTGAGAGTGTTGAAGTGATTGATGGATTCCCTGGGCTTATTCTCACTAATACAATCTTCCCACCATATAATCACATAATTTTGTGATAGTTCTGTTTCAAACCCCACATTAATTTCTCTATCTACTCCAAAGTTAAGCAGTGGCTAACTTCAGTATGCCCTCTTTTCTTTCACATATCTACATTTCTGCCAATTACAATGACCATTATCTCTTGCTTTTACTATTGCAAAAGACTTCTAATTAACCTTCTTTTCTTAAGCCTTGTTCCAATCCCAATGTATCTTTCAGCAGCTCTAGCTGCTAAACACTTGTGCTATTCATTTAACAGCCATGATACAAGCCCATCAATTTCTTATTTTTTCCAGAACAAGGATGGCAAAAAAATTAAGTCTTGCATATCCAATTCCCTCTGTGACATTTCATTCAAATTTCTGTACAATGGGATAATGTGTAGATGATCATTCTAATTTTTTTGTATGTTGCATAATTGAAGGGAATGATTCTTCCAGAACCTGATGAAAGCAGGACTTCAAAAAGATTCAGTTATGTCTAATGAAGCCGAGCTGGAAGAATGCCAAATTTGAAAAAGGGAGTGAACAGGAATTATAGCTGAGTGAAGGAAAAATTACAAGTTAAGACACTGGAATGGGAGACTAGAAATAGGCTTTGTCAGCCATTTCAAGATCCTGATGCAGGAGATTGAATTATTGGTGAAACTGTAGAAAATAGATATAATTATTAGGTAACATATACACTGTCATAAGAAGGAGAGTAAATATGCAGCAAGGCTGTAACTCATATGTTATTTTTCTTTTTAATTCCATCCATCACTCCAAATCAAATTTTTAAAATGTGGGTTGATTCTAGTGTCATTCTCTTGACTATGGTTGAACTCGTTGGAAATCTCATATAATAACCATCCATGTGTGTACCAATATACCCCTAAGCTGTGAGCCATATCTCTTCCCATATCTGAAAAAATTTAATAACCCTCTAATGATCAATGTGCAGATCTTAGTTGGGCAATGGTCGTGTGCTTAGTTGATAAACTGAAGGCCAGTGAGTTGCCCATAATGCTGCTGATTGATCAGTTGAATTGGAGTAAGGCCTGCAATATGATCCAATAAAGTATACATTCTAGAAAACCCCATGGGCCATTGCTACTGGTCATGAGATCTGCTAGTTTTTGCAAACATATAGTGAACACCAAATAACAACAACACTACCAATTTATTACCTCCATACTACCAATAATTTTAAAATTCTGCTATCAAATGCAAAATATAAGTCACAATTATATGTGCTAGACAAAGTAGCCATGAATTTAAATAGAAAGTCATGACACATTTTCAAGTACTACAAAAGGTAATGTTATCAGAAATGTATATTAATTTAAATTACCAAACTCAAATTAACCAAAATTTTTCTGACTTCACATGAGGAGTCTTTAAAATGCTGTGGATATATAAAATAAAACGAAAAATATTCTTAAAATATACAAATTTTATTTCTCACCAAAAGCTCCATATAGGTCAAAATGCATTTGAAACAATTGTAGTGGCTATTGAGTCCCTTTTTAATGATCTGAGAGATCTGGGAGTATGTACATGCTAATGCAATATTTGCTACAGTAGTAACTGATGAAAATATAATATTCTTTAAAGATATATATGTATACATATATTTAGAAATTGTAAAGCAAAGGGAGACAAAAATGCTAACTGAGGACTTGAATTATTTCACTGAAATTTGAAAAAAATGCCCTTGCTTAATAAAAAGATAATTGTTGTGTTTTGATGGTGGTGCTGTGGAATATTAAGAGTATCACTACTTTCTTGAAAACCCCTCATTCCAGAAAGGCAACAAAAAATTTCTCTTGAGTATCTCAGACACCTCTTGTCATGTGTTTTTCTTTTGCTCTGTAGACTTTTCCTCTGACTGGACCAGTTCCAACTCTTGGCTGTCATTCCTTTGGTTATACTTTATCTTCAGGTTTATACTACCATAAGGCCAAAATTCATCTCCCGGTACAACTCTTTCAAGAAATTATTCAGGATGTTGGTTCTAATTGTTTAAAATGTCCCCTGAAAGCTAGCCAATCAGGCTACAGAAGCATCAAGGAAGCACACAACTTTCTTCTAGTTCTTTAATGATTTCCCCTCTCTCCTACTATCAAGATCCCAATTCTACCTTACAAACTCAGCTAGAAAATAGGATGTACACTGGTACAGATAAAAGCTGGAAACACAGGGAATCCAGGACAGATAGACCCCTGGGGACCAATAATGAGAGTAAAGATACCAGGAGAAGAAGGTGGGGGAAAAGAAGAATTCAATCACAAGGATCAACACACAATCTCCTTCCTGGAAGATGGACAACAAAAAAGAGGGTGAAGGAAGACACTGGACAGTGTAAAACATGACAGAAAATAATAATTTATAAATTATCAAGGGTTCATGAGGGATGGAAGGTGGAGAGCCAGAGGGGAAAATGAGGAGCTGATACCAAGGGCTCAAGTAGAAAGGAAATGTTTTGACAATGATGATGGCAACAATTGTACAAATGTGCTTGACACAGTGGCTGTATGTATGGATTGTGATGAGTTGTATGAGCCCCTAGTAAAATGATTTATAAAAAGTTAAAAATTATATTAAAAAAAGATAAAGAACGAAAGAAAGTCTCTCAGCCACAATCAACCTGAATGTAGCTTAGGTACCTCCCGATTGAAAAGAAAGGTTGGCCAACTTTAATTTTTTCAGTCAGAATTCTGTTAGCTGGAACAATTGAAATGCCTATGGTTCTGGCTTTTTTGTTATTAATTTTGTATTTTGTTCAAATAAGACACGAGCAGATTATTTCCTTTAAAATGATCGTGGATGAACTGAGCCCTCATGATTGTGGTGGCACAGTGGTTGTGTGTAAGCGCAGAGGGATGGCAGTTCAAATTCAGCAGCAGCAATCCAGGAGCAAGGCTGGGCCTCCTACTCCCACCAGGGCAATGATATGGGGGAAAATGAGTAAAATTGTTGTGAATGATGTGCCAGTGCACGCTGTATAGCTGATGTTTCATATCTTCATAAGACAAGTTACACTTTTGTAAATTTCTGATTTCCTTGGGGCATTGTTTACATAACTTTTTTTTTAAACTATAAATAATTTCACCATTCTTCCACCCAAACTTCACCGTTTATTTGGTCAATTTTAGTAGAATTTGATTCTTTTTAAACTGATACCTTTGTTGGTGCCTAAATTAGGTCCTGTTTACGCATATTAATATGAGTGCCTTGGTACAACTTTTAATTTTGATATCCATACATAGATTCTTTTCAAAAGTTATTTCTTTGAACTTTTTGAAGACCCCTCAAATCAATATTCAAGTATCATTTAATATGTATCATAAACAAAAAAAATTGATCATAGGTGGATCAATAGGGCCTTTTAATTACTTTGAGCTGCAGAATTTTCACTGTTTATGTAGTCCAAATACATTGATATAACTGAACGAAAGATTGTTTTTATTACTAATAGGTGTTGTTTGACTTTTTATCTTTTCATAGTTTGAAGAGATGATGTTTTATTTCATGACTTTTTCACATTTCCAGGTTTTCAATGAGTGTTTCATATTTTTCCACAGATGGTGCTCTTTTATAGTTTTATAGTTTTACTAGTTACTTATTGTTGTACATATATAATTGTTTATTAATTTGAGAGGATTAGGAGTGAAGGGGTAGAGTTTAGTCTCTCAGTCAGATAGATTGACATGAGGCCTCTGTGTGGGCAGGGAAATCCAATACTTTCTCGTTGGAGGATGGAGACATTTCCCTCTCTCTGCAGACTTTCCTATAAGATAATGCAGCTGACAAGACACATGGAACTTTCCTAGTGTCCTGAGCCAGATGAGCCACATGGACGTAACCAGCCCTCCGATGCAAGCAGACCTTGAAGCTGTGGAAGCCACAGAGAGACACCTGCACGCACTGAGATGCTTACAATGCCACTGGATTCAAAGAGTTTCTACCTACTGGCCTGTGATCATCCTGTATTTGGCATCATTGCATGTGCTTGCTGAGTCTGAGGAGGACTACAAAGATTGCTTTCAGACATATGGGTTAATATCAGACTTATGGCCTTGGACAGGATTGGGTTGGTATGTTTTCTCAATGTTCAATTGCTCTTGTGTACAAACCTCTCCCTCAGATACATGAGTGTCTCCATGAATTTGTTTTTCTAGTCTACCCAGGCTAACACACCCAAATATATGTAGAAATAAACACACCCAAATATATGTAGAAATATATGAGTTAGTTCTTTCACACAATTGATCTTATTTTTGAATTTCCACTAATGGTTGGATGGAAGCATAACTGTCTTCCAAAGGTTCATGGTTGAACAGATCTAGTTATTATTGTTGTTCCTCACAACTTGCCCTTAATATTTACTTATTGAGGGAAATATAAATATTTAATGTTCCTTTATTAAAATCTTTATGGAGACTTATTTTATTAAATTCCTATTGCAGTTATTAAAAATTACCATGAATTTAGCAGCTTAAAACAACACAAATAAATGATTCTGCATTTATGGCGCTCAGAAGTACCAGAAGGGTTTTACTGAGCTAATACCAAACTACCAGCAGGGAGAGCTTCATCGTAAGGAACATAAGGAAAGGCACTTTCTTCAGCTTTTTCAGCTCCTGGCATTTTCCTGCCATCATTCATTGGTCTCTGCTCCCATCCCTCCATCTTCAATCAATCTGCATAGCCTCTTATACCTTGTCTTTCTAACCATTTATCTCTCATGTACAAAGATTGTTGTGATTTCATGGCCTCTGATGTCTTATTTTTCTTAGTTCCCTAGGACTCAGAACCTGGATGTTCTAGAATTATCTCTCTGTCTCAAGATGCTTACCTGTTTCTGCAAAATCCCCTTTGCTATGAAAACAACCAGCATCGGTTCCAGTGTTCAGGTTGTGAATCTTTCTGAAGGAGGCATGATCACAGAGCTTGCCACACTTTTTCCCTCTCACAATTAAAAACAGAAACACTGATTACCAATTTACCTTCTCAACCCAGTGTAGCTGGTGTATCTGCATGCCGTCTGCTTGCTTTTGTCATACCTTTCCAGTAAAAGCAGTCTGTGCCATGATTACTCCTGCTCATGCATTTAGGAGAACTCTCTTACAAACCTTAACCTTCCCAAGCTTCATTCCTTGCATATAAATTAGAAAAATATAGGGGACAAGCATACCAGCCAGTACAACCATGAGGTATCAAAGGGATGTGGTATCAGGCATCAATGAACTAAAAATCATATCATTATAAAAGAAGGGAAGTGCAGATTGGGGACCCAAAGCCCATCAATAAGTGAAGCGACATCCTCTTACAGAGGGAGTGCAGTGAGGAGATGAGTCAGTTAAGGTACAGTGTAGTAACAACAAAATATGCATCTTTCCTCTAGTTCTCAAATGCTTCCTCACACCCACTATCATGCTTTTGGTTCTGTCAGACAAATCCAGCTAGCTCAGGGGATATACAGTGAATTTAGAAACATGGGGAATTTAGGATAAATGATCGCTCAGGACTAGTGGTAGGACTGGCGATATTGGGAGGGTGGAGGAATAGGGGATATAAAGGGGGAACCAAATTCAGTGATCTACAAATAACTTCCTTTCTGGGGTACGGACAACAGGGAAGTGAGTGAAGTGACACATTGGACAGTGCACAATATGAAAAGATAATAAAAATTTATAAATTATTAAGGGTTTGTGGGGGAGGGGTAATGGGGAAGGAAGCGAAATAGGGGGAGCTGGTACTGAGGGCCTAAGTGGAGGGAGAATGTTTGACAGTGATGATGGCAACAAGTGTGCAAATGTGGCCTGCATACAATTGATGTATGTATGGAACATGATTGGAGTTGTATGAGTCCCCAATAAAATGATTTATTAAGAAAAAAAGGCGGCGGAAGGAGGAGCTTATACCAAGGGCTCAAGTAGAAAATATTTGGAAATGAAGATGGCAGCATGTGTATAATATGCTTGGTATAAATGTTGTTTTGAATGCCATAAGAACTTTTAGAAACCCCAATAAAATCATTAAGAAAAATATAGAAAACTATAATACATATAAAGCACATATAGTACCTAGCATGAAACATGCTTAGTAAAAAGTAATTGCATTTGTGTTATTTTTTTATTTTGATTATAGTATTTTATTAATATTATTGCTATCATGGGGGTATGATAGGCAAATAAAATCCTCTTGTTAAAATCTATGATATGCCCTCTATAAGAAAATTAAACATTTCCTCAGCCCCAGGGGTTTTATTGACATTCTGTTTTATGTCTATTTTATGTGAACTACAACCGATTATGCATTACATATAAAAGAACACTTATTTTTCCTAAGACAGAAAGCATTCAAAGCAAGCTATAATTAAATTACATTTGGAATGAACAAGTTAACCGTTTTCCTAATCTTTATCTAGGTCTATGAGTCTGAAACACATAGACATAAATTCACATTCAATATTCCCCAGTAGCAAAAGCCTTTATCATCATCACTATCAATTTCATCATCTACATTGTCGACACCTATATCCAGGTTATAGTAAGTTGAGATCCTTCCCTAAAACGCCACAGTGACGCTATCGGCCACTGGATAGCATTGCTTTATTCTACAGTTCCCTCCATTATCGCGGATAGCATCTACTAGGAGAGCCTCTGAATTGATTGAGAAAATTGTGTGTGAATAACTGAAAATCTAAGGGAAATTGGAAGGTGGCAGGATGAAGAAAGAAATAGTGAGATAAGCAACATGGAATGAGTACGATGGGCTTCAATTGTTAGTGCAAAAATTGAAAGCACTAACATTTGGAGGAACTTAATGTATACTAAATGTTGCAAAATATTTCACAGAGAAATATAAATGTAGTTTTATGTATATACTAATTTTCTTTGTTTTAAAACATTTTATTTGGGACTCATTCAACTCATCATAATCCATACGTAAGTCCTTTTTCTGTCAACCATGAGGAGCCGATGCCAAGGACATAAATAGAAAGCACAGGCTTTGAGGATGAGGAAAGCGGATGTATGTATGAATTTTCATTGTATTCTTTATCTTTAAGCTTGTGCTAATTCTTCCTTCTGACTCTGAAGGTGGAATTTCACCACCTCCACATATTTATGTGTCTTTGCATAATTTATTGAAACAGTTTGACTTTAGCATAGAGAAATGTAAAAGAATATATGTTGACCCATAAATTGTCTTATAAAAACTACATGAAATACTATCTATATGCAGTTTCCATCAAAACATCTCAAATTTAATATGACTAATATTTCTTTTTCTATTTGAATTTGAAACTTCTAATTTTGAAATGCTTTCTTGAAGTGCTGTGGTCTCTAAAAGTACTGGATGCCTAGGTAAAAAGAGAATAAGAATTCATGCAAATGGGGCCCAAAATTTCAAAGTGCTCTCTGTTTCCTTCTTTTATTTCAAGAAGAAGCCCTTTGGTATACCAGAAGAAAAAAAATCACTGCCATTGAAATAATTCCCGTTCAATTTTGACTCTAACAACCCTGCAGGATAGAGCGGAACAACCTCTGTGGGTTTCTGAGATGGGAACACTTTATGGGGAGTTAGAATCCTCATTCTTCTCCCTTGGAGCATGGTGGGATCCACGTGCTGACCTCGTAGTTAACACCACAACCTACCACCCCTATTCCACCAGGCCTCCTCACTGAGACACTGCAAGGTGAATGTTGATGTTAGCGTACACAGTTCATAGTGTCAGAGGTGAATTCTAATATCCTGTGTACTCATAAGGGCTTAGACCACCAAGTGTCCAGTCAGTCCTGAAGTGTAAATCTAAAACTGCTATTTTTTTTTATTTTATCAAGTAATCAGTGTAGTGGGTGATTTCCAGAAAGCAATACTCATAATTATGTGAACTTATTTCTTGCCCACTGTTTATATGGATTTGAAAAATGAGAAATAATATACCTAGAATTATCCTGAAGTTTCTAACATGTTTGCGATGTTTGCGAGCTCTGTTTTTGATGCATTCAGACAAACGGACAAATAGGAGAGACATGAGCTTTATATAAATGCAAAAATTAATTTGACTAGATAAAGAAAAATTTTACAGGGACCCACTACATATTTTATTATATTGAGGGGGGTATTTTAATTGGATTGTTGACATCTTTCTAATTCCTATAGTTATGACTTTGATGTGAAACCAAAATAATTAGTTGTTCAATTGATTATTTTAAATTTTCATAGCAAAGATAGTTTTCTTCTTTAATTATCACATAAAAAAGGTAGTTTGAAATTTAGCAATTGTATCTTAGATGTGAACTGAATACTGTATCAGCATATTTGTTGCAATTTTTTTAATTTTTCTATAAATACTTCCACATCAGTAATATACCTATGTCTGCTTTTTTTAAAAAAATAAATGAGGTGGTTACTTGGAAATATTCTGTTTTATGCTTAAGAATGTTTCAGAGTGTGTGTAACAAGTACATTTTAGTCAATGACATTCAACATTTACTGATCTTTCTATGTCAAATGGCTAGATGATTAGAAATGCCTTTCCCCTCCCTTGTCTCTTTTTATAGATCAAATTTGACACATCTTTGAAAGAACAACTAGATGTCAGATATTTGGTTACATAAAATCAGTCTAATAAACCAGTGGATAAGATCTTATACAGTATGCAGACCCATCTTTACAGTATCTACCTTTGCAAAATCTTGTAAAATTCTATTTCAAGGCTATCAAATTTAATCAGCTAGAGCTTTGTGAGCCTAAACCTTTTACTCCCTCCATCTTAAACCTGTCAGAGTAATAGAATATAGACTCTGTTTCCATTTTTTAAAAGAATTTTTTTATTATATAAATAAATCAAGCAAAAGATCATTTTGAGTCAGATTTTTTTCCTCTTGCTGTAACAGTCACCTACTCAGTTCTGGTACAGTGATTCTTTTCATATGATTCTGTCATTACACATATATGAACACTCAGGAAGAGAAAAGATGGCATAATTTCTTAGTTGCTTTTCTATGAGGTAAACAAAGCACAACATGTTTTATATAATAGCTATATACTAAAAGTTAAATGCAAACACACACACATGCACACATGAAGGAGACTAAAGTCTGGCAAAAGTAAGTTCAAATAACAACCTCAATGACATTACATAAACCATTTACTGTCAGGAACTCTTTTTCTCATCTATAAACCACTAATAAAGTATTCCTCTCTCCTAGTTGCTGTGCATATTTAATGAGGGAATACCTGAAAATATTTATTTAGGTTTTATACCATATATTGTATGAAAATAAACTATAATTTATAATAATTCCGGCAATAATAAAAGCTTTTAAATTACTTTAAAATTTTCAATGGTGTCAAACATTTTCAATAAGTCTATATAAGGTAGTTCCAAAATATTTTTCTATAGGTCTATAACTTATGCACAAACACAGTTTTAGGTCTTCACCGAAACATACAAACATATGTACTAACTAGTGCCAAGGATTGGACTATAAAATTTGGGAGAAAAAAGAGTTAGTAAGGGGCTGAAGAGGACTTTTAAAGTAAAATTTAGAAGCAAAAACTGCCTCAATCAGATATCCATGTAGTATTCTTAATAAAAAAAAAAAAGACTCTTTGGAAAACATGTTACTATTTAACAGTAAGTGGTCTTTCTACCTGGACAATTATTTAATAGGTTGCGACAGCTCAGAATAAATGGATTACTATAAATAGACTAAAATTTATGGATTCAAGAGACAGGGAGAGGGAGGAACGTTGCGAGCCCGCCTGGAGGCGGGAGTAATTAGAGGTAGGATAGGTTTAAAAAAAGAGAGGTCTGAGCCCTGGTGGCATAGTGGTTGTGTGCGGGACTGTGGCCCACTGGGATGGAGGTTTAATTCCAGCTCACAGGAGCAAAGGCTGAGCTTCTTACTCCCACCACCAAGGCAGTGATGCCCCCCCAAAAAAAGTCTCAGGAAAAGCGAGAGAGAGAGAGAGAGAGAGAGAGAGAGATTATAGGTTGAGGAATGGGAAGTACCCACATAAATATATTCTATGTGATAATTAACAAATATAAAACAGAACCTAAATTTGGTTTTTATAATACAATACTATGTTTTTGGCAGATGAACTGGGTCCAGATTGTCTAGATTTATTTTCTTAGTATCCTGGAGAAATTAATTAAATTATCTGAGACTCCCACTCTTCCCTTGGAGAGGCGGGACAAGAATTCTCACTCTTTCTTGCTCAGAGTATTCAAAATTATACAAACAAAGCATGTTATAGAGTAGATGACAGAATCCTGGTGGTGCCAGGGTTTGAGCCAACTGGTGGCTTCATTGACAAAGATGTCGCCAATCACTGTCATAAAGATCACAGGTTCAGAAACCCTGCAGGACAGCTAGTCCTGCCTACTCTGGTCTGTGGGTCCACTGTGAGCCCCAAATGACTTGATAACAATGGCTATACAGGATATATTAAATAAAGAAAACTGATCAATTTGATATATTCTGCTAAATTTCAAGCAAAGTGTAGCCTTCTAAAAGAAGCAACATATATGTGCTTATTCATATTCCAATTTTTTCCCCCGTTAAAGCTGAAAATAATGTTTTGTATTTGCCTGAAGGAGTCTTGTAGACTGATTTAGACTGACGTTTGTTCTTCCGTGTATGTCTGGGCATGTCTTCTCTATGGCTCATTTCCAGCTTACAGCAATCCCATAGGACAAAGCAGAGCCATACCTGGAGAAAGCCTCATCTTTCGCCTAGGATTGGCTGTTGGGTTCAAATTGCTAACCTTGCAGTTGGCAGTTAGCAGTCCAGTGTGTGAGTTGATATCCACTGAATGGCAAAGAGTTTATTTTCTTCATTTGATAGTCTCTTCATTTCTTGTTTTGCCTGTATTGTTTAAATGTTGAGAAAAGTTTTATTCTGAGGAAGTTCTGTGAGAACTTTCTATCTTCAAGAGATCCTGCATTTGCTTTAACAATACAATCATTCCTGTTAACATTTTCATGAGAAATTTTCTTACCACAGCCCAATATAACCTATCCTCACTACTACATTTTTCTCGTTAAATAATTTATTGGTGGCTCTTACAACTGTTTTTAATCATTTTATTAGGGGCACATACAGCTCTTATCATAATCTTTCCATCCATCCATTGAGTCAAGCAACATACATTGCCATCATCATTCTCAAAACATTTTCTTTCAACTTGAGCCCTTGGTATCAGCTCATCATTTTTCCCCTCCCTTCACCACCTTCCTTCTCTCTCTCATAAACCCTTGATAATTTACATTTCTTTTCATGTCTTACACTGATCCGTGTCTCCCTTCATCCACTTTTCTGCTCCCTGTTCTCGTAGGAGGGAGCTATATGTAGATCTTTGTGACTAGTTCCCCCTTTCTCCACCCCACCTTCCTCTTACTTTCCCTGTATTGCTACTTGCACTGTTAGTCCTGAGGGTTTGATCTTATAACAATCCATATATCAATTGTATCAAGAACACTTGTACAAATGTTGCCATCGTCATTTTCAAAACATTTTCTATTTGAGACCTTGGTATCCATGCTTATTTCCATCCATCCTTCCCCTATCAAGTTGATGCTTTTCAAAACACTTTCTTAGGATCTATGTTTTTTTTAATCTAAAAAAAATATAGAAAGAAAGCTACAAAAACAGAAAAATATAACAAAATTCTTGGAACACAGCTGCAAAAGATTTAAACAATATATACTAACAATACCAACTAATGCCGAGAAACTGAAACCTCAACTGCTTTTGTTTACAAAAATCACGTGTGTCAGGTCAGATTCCGATTTTTTGTTTGAACATCTATGCTAAATTTTCTTGATATTTCACATCAAAATCCAATTATCTTGGGTACTAATGCAGTCAAGTACCAGGGTTCTATTGTGTCTTCTAATAGTTGAGCACCATCGGCTTTCTTCACCACATTTGTGAATGCACACATTTTGTCTTCAGCGATTGTCAGGAAGATGAATTTCACAAAATGCCATATTTATTGAACAAAGTGTACTTACCTTGAGGGAGGACTTAGGTAGAGACCCATTGTCTGCCAGCTCCTGGAATATTTAATATATAAGTATAGGGATATAGACCTATATCCCTATCATTATATATTAATATATTTACATAGATGCATGCACACCTATATTTATACCTCTATAAATGTCTTGTGTCTTGGTTCTTTCCTGTATTTTACTTTCCTCCTGTTCCATTATCATGTTCGATGGTCATTTGGTTCTCAGTAATTCCTCTCAACTTCAATATACTTGATCAAAGTTCACCACGTCTTCTACGCCCCCCTTGCCATCAATTTTAGATCTCTTGTTGTTCCTTTGTCCCTGAATTTGTTGATTCCTTTTCCCCACCCCTTCTCTGCTCCCATATCCCTTTCCCCAGAGCCATCAGTCTGATTGTTTTCTCCTTGGGATTATTTATCCTGCCTAATATCTTTATCTATCTATCTATCTATCTATATCTTATATCTATATATAAGATATAGATGATAGATAAATAGATACATATAGATATATAAAGGCAATAGTTTCAGATCTGAATGCTGACCTTTATGAATGCTTTATTCCATTTGCCCGAGTGTCTGTCATTTTACCAGTATCACACTGTTCTCAGCACTTTGGCTGTTTAACAGGTGCTAAAGTCAGGTAGTCAAGCCCTCTAACTTGACCCTTCATTTTGAGGAGTTCTCTGCTAATTCTGGACATCTTCCCTCTCCAAATGAAGTTGGTAATCAACTTTTTCAGCTATTTGAAGAAAGACTCTGGTATTTGTATTGGCATAGCATTAACTTAGATCGTGCCTTGAGTAGGAATGGTATATTTACTCTATTTAGGCTTCTGATTCATAAGCAAGGAATACTCTTCCCTTTGTGGAGGTCACTTTTGTTTTCTTATAGTCATGTTCTTTAGTTTTCCTCACACAAATCTTTTGGGTTTGGGTTAGGTATATCTCTAGACATTTCAATTTGTGCTTGGCTATTTTGAAGGACACTACCTTTTTTATCTCCTGTGGTCTCATCCGATGTGTATAGCTATATAGCGATAGATGTAGCAAAAAGACTTCTGTTTGTATCTTGTATCCTTGTATCCTTGTGGCTTGACCTTGTATCCTGCGGCTCTGCCATATTCCTCTATCACTTCCAGGACTCCTGGTGTGGAACTCTTGGGGTTTTCCATATGTAAAATCATATAATCTATGAATAGCAATAGTTTTGCCTTTTCTTTTGCTCAGATGAATACATTTAGTGTCTTTCCTTTGCCTTATATTGTTAGCAAGGACCTCCAGTATGATGTTAAATAAAAGAGGGGACAAGGGACATCCTTGTCTGGCCCCCATTGTCAGTGGGGTTTTTCATCTTTTCTCCATCGACAACAACACTGGTTGTTCTTTTTACATATACAGCTTGTATTAATTTGAGGAATTTTCCTTCCATTATTATATTCTTGACTATCCTAAATAGAAATGGATGCTGAATGTTGTTTTTAGATGTGTGTGTGTGTATATATATATGTGTGTGTGTGTGTGTGTGTGTGTATAATGCTCACTGGTTCTTGGTCTACTAATCCCTTTAACATTACATAGTGCCCCTCCTTATCACTTGTTAAAGCTTCTTATCAGAAGTGTGTGTGTGTGTATGTGCATGCATGTGTGTGTGATTCATCCTTCCATTCTTTTCACTGTTGAGCCAATGCTTCCTATGGATCTGTGTTTAATGTGACTGGTTTTTGTCCCAGTGGCAGGGTTTGGGTGGATGCTTGGGAATGGTAACTGCAATAGGCACTGTACGGAGTTGGTGACACAGATTGGGGTAGCCCCTGCACCAGGCTGCCGTTCTTCAAAGCTCCATAGTGAGTGTGTGGAGATTGGTTCCCCACTCAAAAGAGGACTCCAGGGTGTCACAAAGTTTAACCAGACTCATATGCCCCCTAGACCTCTCAATCCCCCTATTCACCAATCTCCACTGAGCTCCCAGGGTGGGCTGCGTGCGTTGCCGCCCATCTTGCCAGAAATCCCTCCTAACTAATACATTGACGTCGCAGAGAGAAATATATGTGTGCTGCATAAATCTGTACATTTGAAATGACAGACAAATGCAATTAAAGTAACTGCACCAGGACAATTCAAAATAGATATTTTAGATACAAATGGTATAAGCAAATTCTAATTTCACTGGGTTTACCTAATTTATATATGTCTCGCTGTGCCCTGGATTGCTCCAACAGGCTCTGTTTTCTCTCTCAGTTAAGAAATGAATGTGCTAGTACATTGTCATTCTGCTTCCTGAGGTTTTACAAGGATTAAAGGACTTTTTACCCTACAAGAGCTACACCAAAAATCAAACCCCTCCAGTCAATTGTAATAACAAGCAGAATGAGCATATAGGCCAGAATGAATTTCTCCATATTTTCCAAGACTTTAACCACTGCCTCAGCTTTCAACCACAGTGCTGCTGAAGAGTTCAATTGTCTGACCTCTAATGCTAAACAAGTACAATGGCCATTTTCAATTGATATGTACCGCAATGTATGCATGCATGTGATAATCTATGTATACATATGTATGAGAAGTTCTGGTGGTGTAGTGGGATATTTGTCAGATTGTTAACCACCAAGTCGGTGGTTCAAGCTGACCAGTAATTCTTCCAAAAATGATTCAATCTCCTTCAGTAAAGATTTACAGCCTTGGAATCCCTCAGAGGCAATTTTTCTCTGTCTTTTAAAACCTGAAAAGGAATTGGCTCAATAACAGAGATACACACACACACACACACACACACACACGCACACACACACACACATATATATATATATATATGTAAAATCTACAAATAATGAGTTGCTTATAACATAGCTTTGATTCAGACAAGGTGCATTTGCAGTTACCTTATAGATTCTTGGCCAAGTTTTGCTATAATTTTGAAAAGAATTTGAAGTCAAACCTTCAGTCCTTAAGGACCTGTTACTTTAAAACAAGAGAGAAAACAAAGTGAGGGTGCAAATCTGCTTTTACTGAGAACAATTAAGCTGGAAATATAAATACTTCCTCAGATTTGGTGCGTTCA
Organism: Nesogale talazaci; assembly: GCA_004026705.1. Taxonomy (NCBI): domain Eukaryota; kingdom Metazoa; phylum Chordata; class Mammalia; order Afrosoricida; family Tenrecidae; genus Nesogale; species Nesogale talazaci. Next base: position 29,878 of record PVJH01001668.1, on the reverse strand, counting down.
GTACTAACCATTCTCTGCTGACAAATACACACATTATGCTTTATCTCCCTTTATATTTGACAGATAAACCAGAGAAGTTAGAGTAGCTTATAAATTGAAGACCTTTCTTAGATTCAAGTTAGCATATCTAGGCAGCCTGCTCTACTTTCTGAATCAGTGATGTAATTAAATCAGTCCAATGAGATAATACTAGAGTCAAAATTTGTCTTTTTTACTATATTTTAGGGGCAGAGAGTTAATACTTTTTTTGTTGCCCTTCTCTTGTTTTAATAAAAATGCGTACAATGGAAATACTTCAGGAATAAGACATGAATAATATTTATAGTTTTAGAAGGTAAATATATATGAATATATGACTTTCAAAATTTATCTTCCTCTAAGCAAATTTATCAAATATTTACCAGCCACTTAGGATATTATTGGTGCTTCCAGTTGTTGGAAATATGATAGGAAGGAAAACAAATATACTTTTTGTTTCCAAGGATTTACATTCTAGCTAAAGAAATAAGTCCATAGGGAAGCGATAAAGGCATGAGCAAAGATGCAAAGGATGATGTGACAAAGAAAGTTAGAGTTGGGTGTGAAAGTGATGAAAACAGTAGGAAGATGACTTTAGGGCTAGGATTTATTTTCTTATAAGATTTTAATCACTAGGTGAAAATCATCCTATTTTGTTCTTTTTCAATATTGGTTTGACTACTTGAGGTGCCTTGTAATTCTATATGAATATGACCATTGGATATTTCACTTCTGCAAAATAAGTGTTGGAATTTTAATTGTGATTGTACCAAATCTATATATTGCTGGTACTGCCAAGGTATGACAAAAATGTACTACCATTTTCACAGTAATTGCTGCCATGCTTGATTACCATCTCTAATTAGAGTGAAATAATTGTGAAATCCTCTTACCAAATACTGCCATAACTCATTGTCACTGAATTTATTGCAACTGAGGGCAGAGTAGACCTGCCCAATTTTGATTGCAGGTGGCAATATTTCTTCCCACCATGCGTCTGACAAGGAGTCCTGGTATAGTGAGGTGAGTCCTGGTATAATTTAGTGAGTTATACATTATACACTGGGTTTCTAACCAAGAGTCAGTGGTTCAAAATCATTAGCCCTGACACTCTACACACAGTTGCTAAAGAGAATGAAATAAATACATTAAGAAAACTGAACAGAAGATTTCAAATAGCAACTTGAGAAAATAAAGCAAAAATATTATAATAAAAACTGAAAATATTCAGAATAAGAGAAACAAAATTTAAGAATATAGTCAGCAATTTTTAAGCTTGAAGTAGAGAAAATACACGCGTCAAATTGTCATATAAAATGATTCTATGAAAAAAATGTTGACTGACAAAGAAAACATTAGTTGATGAAAGGAATACAAATATCATTGCACCAAAATAATTTGTTGACATTCAACCATTCCAAGAAGTAGCATATGATCCCAAACTAATGGTACTAAAAGAAGATCTCTGTGCTCCACCGAAGGTACTGTTGAAGAATACAGCTCCGGGAATGGATGACATATGAACTGAGCTGCTTCAATAAACAGTCACAACACGGGAAGTGGAAAATAGTCTATGCCAAGAAATTTGGAATGCAGTTATCAGGGCAACTGACTAGAAGAAACACATATTTGTGTCAAGTTCAAAGAGAGGAGAACCAACACTTAAGCGTGCCTGAACTCAGCAGCTAGGAATGGCCCATACTCTGAACCATGCTCCCTCAAGTGGGGTAGGCGGGGATAAATAGCAGAGCGTGAGGGCAGGCCGCTCTCTCAGCTCTGAAAGTCCTTCAATGCGTGCACAATCACACCCCCTCTCCAGGCATGCACTCTCTCTCTTTCTTGGATTCTGTTTTGGGGGGTGGGGGGTGGGGACGGGGTTCTGGCACTCCTCTTGATTCTGGAGCCTCCTCTTAAATTGCCATTTTCCCATATGGTTATTTTGCTCCTCCAAAGCGTCCATTTTCAGGCGGGAATTTCCCCACAGCCCCCTCCATGCTGTCTTGCACACTTTCCAGGGATAATGTGTACTCTCTGAGACAGTGTTACCCTGAACTTCCTTTTCCCTCATACAATTACTTAGATTGACAAAAGTGTTTTTGCAGGGTGAATTATTTCAGTGGTGAGGAACAAGAAGCACTTAGAAACCTAACAGTTTCATATATGGTAGCAACATAATTTCAGGTCAACTTGTTAAAGAGGTTACGGGGATGAAGTCTAGCATGTCAATCAGGCCATAACCAATCATGCCTCTGTGTGGGCATGGCTTTCTCCTGAGGATTCTGGGAAATCCTTTTTCCTATCCTAGAGACAAAGACACTCTCTGAGATAGATTTCTGTTGAAAAGCCACATGAAACTACACTGATGGAACCGGAGCACTAGGGATGGTAGAGCCACTTGGAGACCCACACCAGTACTGAGAGGCTCCCACTGCCACTGGGTCCATAAGGCTTTCTACCCCATGGCCTGTGATCTTCCTGCCTTGAGCATCATTGCATGTTTTGTGTGAGTTGGAAGAGGAATTTATACATCAGTATTGAACATGGGGGTCTAATATCAGACTTATAGACTTGAACTGGACTGGGCTGGGAAGTTTTCTTCAAATATAATTACTCTTTACTGTGAAGTTTTCTCTCTCTTTTTTTAAAAAATTCTCTCTTACACATATATGAGTGTCTCTGCATTTGTTTCCCTAGTTGCCTTGACTAACACAATGTAATTAGAATGTGTCTTTGGCACAGATCAATCCATGGATAGACATAATCCTTGGTAAAACAAAGGTTTAGCAGAAAAGAGAAAGACCAACAAGATACATTGTCATAGAGATTTAACAGTCGGTATCAACATAGAAAAACATGTGAGGATAGTGTCCTGCTTTGTTCTATTGTCATCACGATGATCTGGAACCATCTTTTAAGAACCTACCAACAAAACTATCTTCATTGCAGTAGACATTCTGCATCTTTCTCTCCTGGGGCAGCTGGTAGATATTTTCTCAGTATTCTTCATCAAAGAAAAGTTGAGCTTGGTAGCTATTTCAGTTAACAAAAAATCCATTGTCATGGCTCATGACAACTCTATAGGATAGGATAAACTCCCTTGTGAGTTTCTAAGACTGTAGAATGGAAGGGTTTCTGGTGGAAAAGTGGTTCACAGTTGAGGCTGCTAACCACAAGATCAGATACAAGGGAGAAAGACTAAACTTTCTGTTTCCATAAGATGTGCAGACTTGGAAACCCAAAGCTTTAGTCCAATGTCTTCAACAAGGTCACAATGACTCTGAATCCACTGAATGGCAGTGAATGAGCAAGGGGGTGTGGCAGTTCCTTTCCCTAGTGAGTAGGTTTTGTTATGTAGAAGGTTATGGATGCATTTCACAAAGATTATGCTTCTCTCCCTAGCTGGAACCCTGAGAATATGGACCCTGCAATGTAACATTTACCATGAAAATGAGCAGCCTGTCCAAATCAGTTAGCCCCTGTAAGCTACCTACTTTCACACTGGTCCACAGTATCAACAATAATTTGCAATATATATATAGATATTTATATATATACACACACATGCATACATGCATACGCATATATATAATCACTTTAAGCTTCCTGCAAGTTTTGGATTCCACCAGTTTCTCCCCTATGTGAGCTGATCATAAAGGTCATTCTAGATTAGTCTTCTTAAGAAATTAGGGTTAAAATTTCTAGCTATTTGCATTGTTTTTATTTAAAAAATGTATCATGAGGAATGGGGTCTCCTTTTATCTCTGGTAGGAGGTTAGTTTGCTTGTCTGCACCTGTGTTCTGAATCTCCTCTGCCCCATCTAGTGTCTCTCTCCCTTTTTCGGTTTCCTTCTTTTCCTGGTTATCTTTTCAATCTGAGTTATCTGTGCTTCCTAACTGCATCTGTTGACCGCTCACATTCACTCTTCTATCAACTGCACTGTAATTTCTCACTTAGACACTCAGGACACGGGAGAACTCTCCCTGATAGGGACTGAGACAAGAACTGTTCATAGGAGTATAGATCCCAGTACAGATCCACATTGTGGATGTGGAGAGGAGGTATGGAGAGAGTCGTTGTATGAAAAGGGAATTCCCTTCCATCAACTCAACTGGTAGCTGCTTTTCAGGAGTTTTTTGTATCCCCTTCTTTGTCTTTTTTCACTAGGATGTGGCTGGTTTGCCCTTGAAAAAATATCTGTCTAACATGATATGCTGTTAACATTTCTTTAACTGTTTTCTAAAAGGGATTGCAAAATTATCATCAACAATATTGGTAGCACCATTAACCAGTTCCTTATCATGATTCTTTTCAAAAACTCTTACCCAAGAACTTTATCTACAAAGAGCACAAAAACTAAGAAAATTATAGGAAAACACTTGGAACAGAGCTGCAACCAGTTTAAACAATGTGTACTAACAATACCAACTACGACCCAGTGACTGAAACATGAACTGCTTTTGTTTACAAAGCTCAGGTGTGTTGGATCAGATTTCTGTGTCTTCTTCAAACTCCTATGCAAAATTTTCTTGACATTTCATGTTGGGATCCAATTATGCCAAGTACTGATATGATCGAATTCTGGAGTTTTACTGAACCACAGGGATTCACTAGAGAAGTTACTTGGCTACCACCAGTGAAGATGAGCAAACAGTTAAGGAAATACTATAATCATTAGTGTCCCCAGCCAGTCACCAAGTCTCTCTCTAGTCCTCAGCTTCTCAGCCTTGTGGTCCATCAACTTTTGCAACCATAAACCAAGCAGCAAGTATACCTGTCACTCTGCACCATGGTTTTATAGTCTTGGGCTAGTGAAGGTGCATTTGTAGTACTCCTCTTAGTCTCTGGGGTATCTGTTCTTTATGGCATCTCTTTCAGGCAGAATATGCAGTTCTGAAGACCTCCCAAGTTCTATCTTCTGTTACTACTTCAAAAAATGCCTCATCCTTTTAGCCAAGGTAGAAAAAAGACTGACCAATCCCCTCTATTAGAGTTGCACATGACCTATTGCATTGTCCCACAAAATCCTTGGGTGAGATTTACAGAAACTTGGGAAGGAGAGCCCTATTTAGGCATTTCCCTCCACCACAGGAACCACGTTACTTCTTCCTGTGCTTGGTGGGTGTTGAGTTTTCAGGGCAAGAGGCATGCTAGTCATGTTCTCTTGCTGCAGATCTGTGCTTCAGGGAAGCACACTGGCTTTTCCCTGTACTTGTGCTCATTGAAGTTTCCAGAATCAAGAATTACAGCATCTATACCAGATTGGTAACAGGGACGCTTTTGCTTATTATTTGCTTATTTGGTTGTGATATTTGAAAAAGTGAGTTTGCATTTTGGATCTTAACCCCTTCTTTGCCAGATATTTCCACTAAGAGTCTGTTGGGAGAGAAAATGAGGGGTTTTTACTTAAACCTTTATATATGATATCAGTGAATAAAACCTAAGCATTACAAAGACAAATCAGAGTTTCTGTGTATTTTACAGGATTGGTTTAAAGCAAGGCTTAAATTTGTAAGCATGCAATATGAATTCCATAAAGATGTTTTTCTCACCTAACACTTCAACTCTATATTTTTTAAAGAGGAATTTTGTTTTTCAATCTTTAAAGAGTTTCATGCTTTTATTTCAGCTTCCAGGTGTGAAGGTGGTCAATTAAGATGAGTCAAATGGAAAGAAGTAATTCAGTTACATTAGCTGCTTAAGATAGTTGTATAAAAAAATTAAAAAGAACATGTATCAATTCCCCCTGTATCAAATAGGAAGGTTGAGGTACCTTCCCCAGGTTTATTTGCATGAATCAGAGGCTGTGGGAGAATGAGGGGGGGAAGAGCTAGGTGAGAGAAGCACAGATTCACAGAGGGAAAACGTCTTCAAGGATCTTCCTCAAGGAAGTCTATTGAAGCACATGAGAAAGTTTACAATGAAGCTTCGTCGGACAGTAATTCTAAGCAAAGCAAATTGCAAGAGCACAGCTGGCCCTAAGAGACTGAGTCCGACTCCCTGAAAGGACTGCAGCATTCTGGGTATACAAAGTTTGATGTAATGAGAGTATCTTTCCCCATCCAGCCCTCCTGGCACAATTTTCATAACTGCTTATAAACCAAACCAAAAGCACTGCCATACAGTCTAATCTCATTCATTGAAATCCAATAGAAGATTTAGAGTTTCATATTGTGTGTAAGCATAAAGCCTCATCTTTCTGTCATGAAGCAGCTGGTGGTGTTAAACCACTGACCTACTGGTTAACAGTCCCCAACATACCTGAGAGTGCCATCAGAGCCCTTTTAAATTGTGGAAGGTTCAGTTTTAAAGTTGTCTCAGTGAGTTTTTTCTTCAAGCCAGATACAACATAAGCTACTCACACCAAGTTATTGATATTTGTCCATATTAGTCTTTCTCATTTACCACTAAGATAGTTGCTGCATATTTGTATTTTTTGCATTTTGAGTGCTTCATGTCCTGTCAAGTTGACAGACTTTGTAATTCAGCGTATGTATTTCTTTCTTTCAAAATAATTTTCCAGTCATAGAAGTTAATGTCTGTCTCTGTCATAAAATTTTGCGTTTAAAAATTTAATTAATGATGGCTTCTATTAGAATATGTTAGTGACAAATACATTCTTTTCAATGAACTATGGCTATCCCTCACCCCTTAGTAAATAACAGTATATTAGTATCTATATGAAACCATCCAATTTTGATTACTGGAACTCTCATCCATCTATTCATTGATCCATGGCCAGAGGTCATGCTACCTTACAATGCACACGCTCTCTATTTACTACCAAAAAAGGCTTCTTAGTTGCCCTTGGTTGACACAAACCCATGGCTATACATGTGGGCAAAGTACAGTTGCTCCATGAAATTATCAAGACTGAATTTTCAAAAGTAGATTACCAGGTCTGGATTCTGAGATGCCTTTGAGTGAGTTCAAAGTGCCCTACCTTCTGCTTGTAATTAATTGATCAACCATTTGTCCCACTAGGGTGGCCTATAAAGACTTAAAAGGTTTAAATTATCAGCATTCCTGACGATTAAAAAAAAACAAACTTGTGGTGACAACCAATGAAGACAAAATGGGTACATAAGCAAAAGTGAAGAAGGAAGCTGATGGTGCCCAGCTATCAAAAGATATAGTGTCTGGGGTGTTAAGGCTTGAAGATAAATATGCAGCCATGTAGCTGAGAAGCAACAAAACCCATATGGGAAAAAGCGCACCAACCTGTGTGATCATGAAGGCTTGATGGTTTCAGGTATCAGCCACCTAAATACCCAGAGCAAAACCATGTCAATATGAATGTGTGTCTGGGGAGGGAAGGGGCAGGGGGTGGGGAGAGGGAGTACATAGTGGAAACCCAAAGCCAATCTCTAAGCAATTTGACATCCCTTTACAGAAGGGTCATGGGGAGGTGACAGGTCAGTCAGGATGCAGTATAGCACCCATGAAACATACAGCTTTCCTCTGGTTCTTTAATGCCCCCCCCCCCCCAGTTATCATCACCTTTATTCTATCTTGCAAATCTGGCTAGACTAGAGTGTGTACCTGGGTACAGATAAGAGCTGGAAACAGGGATTACAAGACAGATATGCTTCTGAGGACCACTAATGAGAGTACCCTTATCAACGCGGGAGGGGAAGGTGTGGGGAGAAAGGGGGAACTGAACACAATGACCTACCTATCACCCTCTCCCAGGGGGATGGACAATAGTAATGTGGATGAAAGGAGATAGCAGTTGGTGTAAGACATGAAAAAATATGAATTATCAAGGATTCATTAGAAAGGAAGGGTGGAGGAGGGGGGAAATGAGGTAATATCGAGGGGGAAAATGAGAAGGTGATATCAAGGACTCAAATAGAAAGAAAAATGTTTGAAATGATGTTGGCAACAAATGTGCTTGACACAATGGATGGATGGATGTCCGAGTCCCCCAATAAAATGACTTATGATAAGAAATGTGTTATGATTTATGATAAAACTATGCATTGAGACACAATGGATGGATGGATGTCCGAATCCCCCAATAAAATGACTTATGATAAGAAATGTGTTATGATTTATGATAAAAATATGCATTGAAAGGTTGATTCTAAAATGTCAATTCATGTTGATAATTTTGTTAAATGGTCTACAATGAATATTTTCTAGAGTTCTGAATATGCTGGGAAGGTATCTCAAGCATTTAAATGGAACAAATTTTCTGAATACAACTTGATAAAATAAGATTATTGGTAATCTATTATGGTACTTCAAGTGTAAGTCTTTTTTCCCTTTGTTTCCTTTTTTTGGGGGGAGGTGCATCACTGTGCTCTTGTGGGAGTGGAAGGCCCAGCCTTGCTCCTGGAGAGCTGCTGCTAGATTTGAACTGCCAAGCCAGTAGGCTACAGTCCCAAACTCAACCGCTACACCACTGGGGCTCAGCCCTTCCCTTTGTTTTCATAATAAAATCTTCCCTGATTAGAATTTTGTTCTCAATTTACACCAAACAACATTCTTGACTGAGTTGTGTTGTGCTCATTCTTCATTTGTTTGTTTGTTTGTATTTTGTATGCTCTGATGTTTCCTTGCCAGGGATCTAGCAATAATTACTATCACATTCTTTAAAGAGATTTAATCATTAAGATGATTCCCAAGAATTATTCATTTGATAACTGTTTTTAATATTTTGTTGGACATCATGTAGAGTGTGCTGCATATCAGACTTAAGATACATTAATATATTTGTCAATCACTAATTGTCTTACTTGATTGAGTGCTTTGGCTTCTGAGAAAAAGAAGTCTTATGAGGCAAGATCATGGCTGTTGGGTAGAACAGGTCGGATTTTGAGATTAAATTCTCCCAAGACATCCCTAGGAGAATGAGCTGATGGATGATTATGTTGAAATAAAGACGTTCTTAGGACAGCTTCCATAGCTTTTCCTTATTAATGAAAGCTCCAATCCCCCCCCCCCAATTCATTATAATAGCCCCCAAGGTCATCCTGTGTCTTGTATAGATCTATGAAGAGGAATGCTGTTGTTTTGTGCAGAGATATTGTTAGCAGCTTATCTCAGTCCAGCTAAAATCCACTTCAAAAAAGTTGCTTTCAACTCCCAGAGGTCCTGTAAGATAGAAAAGAACTACTCCTGGGGTTTCTGCAACTTGAAATCTTTATAGGAGCAGACAGTCTCTTGTTACTCCAATGGAGTGGCTGGCTCTTTGAACTGTTGACTATGTATTATTACAACTAGAAAATTAATGAAGCAAAGTCAAACCTGAAGGCTATTGAGACCATAAATGTAAACACTGCACATGCAGTGGGTCCCTAGCCATATTATCTAAGTGTATGTACTTTTCCAAATCCCTAAGTTCAGACAGAACCTAATCTGGTTATAATATTCTGCTTTCCCCCACTATGAAATTCTTAATAATTTGTGAAGTTCCCTTTATGTGACATTACAGATAAGCAAAATTTTCTGTTGGAATTCACTCAGGGGTTGCTTGGAAGTTTGCCTGGCAATTTGATCTGCTTCCGAAAGGTCCTAATTCTGAAAATCCTATTACTGCGCCCTTATGACTGCCAAAAGTGGGATCCTCTGGGGATCAACTAAAACATTGCTAATGTGTGCAACACAATCCCACATTTCCACGGTGCATTGGAGCCTACAGATTCTACAGCCAGAATCCCCCTGGTGGCAGAGAGTTTGGTTTTGTCTCTGTGCACGGCTATTTCCTTGAGTCTGTTCCTCACAGAGAACCTATGTCCACCACAACGAAACCCCACCCAGTTCCTCATCAGCTTCAAAATTGCTCCTCTGAGAGCCTCTTTTTGCAGCCACTGTGTAAATCCATCTTGTCGAGTCATCCTATTTTTCATTGCCCCTGTATTTTTTAAAGGGAGAATTATAAGTTTTAGTTTTCTTCCTTTATTTTTTTCCGTTCTTTGTTTCATGATGTCCTTTTCCACAGAGTGGTTTACCTGAAAGCATGTCCAAAATACATGAGATGAACTTTCCCTGTCTTTGCACCTAAGGAGCAGTATGGCTGTACTTCTTCCAAGATGTCTCTGTTCTCTCTTTTGGCAGGCCATGGTACTCTTAATACTACTCACTAATATCAATATTCAAATGCATTGTTTCTACTTTTAGTTTTCCTTACTCAACAGTATCTGTCATATGCATAGGAGGCATTTGAGAGTATCACGACTTCAGAGAGGTGTACTATAATCTTCACAGTGACCCTTTGTTCTTCAGCACATTAAAGAGATCTTTAAACCAATGCAAATGTGGCAAATTGATCTCTGAACTGCTGCTTCTGTGAGCATTGGAACCAAGACCATATGGATCCATGAAGATGAAATTCTTGACAACTTCAATCCTTTCTCTGTTTATTATGAAGCTACATACTGAGCCTCTTGTGAGGATTTCTATTCACATTGTGCTGTAAACCATACTAAAGTCTGCCATTGCTGATTTTCAGCAGCAAATATTTCAAGTCCACTTCATTTTCAGAAGAAAAGTTATATTATATGTATATCCAAGGTTGTTAGTAAGCTACCCTTCAATTTGGATGCTGCATTCTTCTTCATAAAATCTTACAAATTGTTTGTCAAGCTTACAGATTGAAGAAGTGTGATGAACAACCCAGACATACATCTTTTTAATTAAACTAATTAATTCTATTTGTTCAACTGCCTCATGATTCATATAAAGCACACAAAAATTTCTGAAATCTCTGTTTATCTCAAGCCTATCCATAGTTTATTATGGTCTACACATTCATATACCTTCATTAAAATACAAGTAAATATTTTCTGATATTCTCTTCCTTCAGCCAAGATTCATCTAACATCAGCAATGATGTCCTCTTTTGAACCTTGCCTGGATTCCTGGCAACCTTCTTCAATGTACTGCTGTAATGTTCTGCTATTGTTGGATGATCTTCAGCAAAATTGTGTTTGCATGTAATATTAATGATATTGCTATATAATTTTCAAATTCTTTAAGGTCACCTGTCTTTGGAATGGGTACAAATATTGTCTCTTCCAGGCAGCTGATAAACTCGCTATCTTCCAAACTTCTTGGCATAGACAAGTAGGTGATTTAAATAGTTTATCAGCTTCTTGAATTATTTTAAGTTGTTGTTCCATCAATTCCTGAAGTTTTTTTTTTTTGTGTGTGTGTGTGGTTAATGCTATTGGTGCAGCTTAACCTTCTTCTTTTGGTACCATTGGTTTTTGCTCATATGCTACCTTTTGAAATGGTTCAATGTTGACTACTTATTTTCATTAAAGGTAACTCTCTGACTTTTTCCCATATTATTTTTATGTTTCCTGTGTCACTCATTATTTTATCCACAGAATATTTCAATATTGCCATTCAAGGCTTGAATTTTTCTTGCTTTCTTCCTTTCAGGTTAAGATAGGCTTAGTATATTCTTTACTTTTGGTGTTGTAAATCTAGATGTTTGCAAATTTCATTATAGTACTTTATTTTGCTACCTTTTGAAATGTTCTCTTCAGTTTTCTATTACTTTATCATTTCTTCCATTTGCCTTTTATTAATTGCAAATTTCAGAATCTCATCTGATAGCCATGTTGATTTTTTTGGTTCTTCTCTGTCTTTTTAATGATCTTTTGTCTTCCTTACATATGATGTTCTTGATGTCATCCAACAGCTCATCAGGTCTTCCATCACTAGTGTCTAGGTGTCAAATCAGTTTTTGAGATTTTCTCAAAATTTACGTGTAATACTCAGTAATATTCTTACTCTTGTAGTCTTGTTTTAATTTTCTTCAACTTCAACCTTAACTTACATATGAGCAATGGATGATCCATTCCACAGTCTGCTCCTGGCCTGCTTTCAACTGTAGTAATGAACTGTTTCATTGTCTTTTCCCACAAATGCAACTAATTCATTTCTATGAACTTAATCTATAGACGTGCATGTCTATAGTTATCTTTAGGGTTGAAAAAGCATATTTTTGATGAAGAAGCCATTGGTCCTACAAATTTTCTCATGTAATCTCCAGCTTCGTTACTCGAGAGAAACACCAGTGCCATATTTTCCAACTGTTCCCTCCTCTTCCCCCATCCAACTTTTGCTTTCCAATTGATAATAATTATCAATGCATAACACTTTAGAGATAATAGCAGATCACATACCTCCTGGGGCAGAAGCCACACAAACTACAAAACAGAGCTGCCTTCTCAAAATAGAGTCTACTTATAATGACCTGGAGTAAAGCCTTTGGAAGTCATGCTTTCAGGACTTTAATTTGCTGATAAGATATGACTCAAAATAAAAATAAACATATGCAAACATTTATTAGCAATTGGAAATTTTGATGTATGAACTATGAATCTAGAAAAATTAGAGTCCATTGAAATGAAATCAAGCAAGCAAAGATTAATATTAGGAGTTAGTGAACTGATTTGGGCTGGTGCTGGCCATTTTGAATCTGAAAATCAAATGGATTACTATGCCTGGAATGATAGATTCAAAAAGAATGACTTTGTATTCTTTCTAAAAAAAAAAAAGCATGGGAGGGGGGAAAAAAGCCAAGATATCTCTTGAAGTAAGATGCTGTCTGTGATATGATAACCACATATAAAGAAATCATCAATAAAATTATTATTCAAATTTGTGTACCAACAACTAAAGCTAGTGATGTATAAATTGAAGAATTTTACAAACCTCTTCAAATTCACACATTGAAAGTTAAATTGTTGTTAGATATGTAAAAATAACTTATGCAAATACTTGTTAGGTTTATCAGAATATGTATACTGTGCCAGAGAAAAAGAAAATTAAGTTACTGGTGAATAAGGGATCAATTGTAATAGGTGTAAAGTATTATACAGCTATCATTAATAACAAAGAAACTAGCATCCTCTTTGCCATGCTTCCTAGTTGCAGTATAATAAGCCACCTTCACGCAACCTCTCTAGCTATGGTCTTTTAACTCCCACAGAATGATTGGCTGGGACTTTGCAAATTAGTTGATTTAGTCATCTATCAAGGTGGCAAAAAGAATTGATCCATTTGAATGATAGTGCTGGTGAAGAATACTAAAAGTTCCAATTGGCAAAAGAATAAAATGTCTGTGCTGGAAGAAGTGCAACCAGCACGGTCCTAAGAAACAAAGATAGTGAGGCTTTTCCTGACATGATGGAGATATGCTATCAGAAAGACTAGGCCCTGTAGAAAGATGTCATACTTGGTCATGAAGGACAGTGAGAAAGAGGATGTCTCTCTACAATGTGGTATGACAGAGTAAGTATAAAAAATGTGCTGCAGCATCACAATTGTGAGGATGGTGTAGAAGCAAGACTTATTTCCTTCTGCTTTCATAGAGTGGCTATGAGTTGAAACTGACTTGATTTCACTTAACAACTACAAAAAGGAGATGTCAAGGAGACCTGGTGGCAATATGGGTTAAGCACAGTTTAAGCTTCTAATTGAAAGTTGCAAACCTAGAGAAGAAAAAATAGGCTTTCTGTTTCTGTAAAGATTTGTAGTCTCATAAACTCTATAAAGGGTCAACATGAGATGAAATAAATTTGGTGGCAATGGGCTTAATTGTTTATTGTTTTTTTTGACTTTTGGAAAGTGCTTGCCAGCTTGTGATCCTAGTGGAAACATCATGTCTTGAAATGAACAACAAGCAGGTTCATGCAAGTTTCTATCTTACACAGGTTCAAGAACTTCCTACTGTCAAGGTGAGCCTGGAGCAGATCACACTCTTTGGACCACGGACATGAGGTTAGTATGCTGAAAATTCCCCCTGACACAACAAAGATAAGGAAAACCTGAAGATGTCATGAGATAGGTAGAGATAGCAGAAGTGGGCTTGCTGTCTCACAGAGTGAAAACGGAGTACCTTCGGCACCAAAAGCACTGTAACACTTCTTAGAGTAAGGCACTTCTTGAGTGTGTGCTGTGCAGGGATTGCATGCCTCCCTCCTAGGCATCGAGGACCTAGATAGAAGGTTCAACTCGATTGATACGCACTGGCAGCAGAGTTCAGGAAAAGCCCTAGAGTTCTCTAAGAACCCCTCAGCAGTATACCTAGTGCCAGAGGCAGAGGAAGCCTTGAGGATAGTGGCCGACACCTAACCTAGCCACAGGAGATATGCCAAGTGACATAAGATGGGCATGGGCAATTTGGGGAAAGATAAGCATGTCTCCTTTGGGATATTTTTCATTTAGTGTTTTCTTCCTATATACAAAAATAATGATCTTCACTTTGCCAGCACTGTGCGTCACTCATGTGTCCTTCTGCCTCACAGCTGAATGGGTGCTTCTCATTCCGAGCAGTCATCATGTTACCTGAAAGTCTGAGGCACAGCTTGGGTGCATGTGTGCTCCAAACATGTATGCACATAGATGAATATAAGCATGAGAAAATGTTCATGAATATTCATGTCTCCCATGTAAAGGAAGATTTGAGAAGTGCAAGCGTACCTGTACTTTCAAATCTACTTCTGTAGCCAAGTGCAACGAGAGCCTCATTAAAAACCTAAAAGGTAAAGATTTGTTGCTTGACAATAAAATTGAAAAAAGGTCCAATTAAGGAATACACTAGTCTATCTCCCCATCTGGTTACATTGCTAGAAAGATGATATTAGTGCTTTCAATAACTGGGAGATAAAAATAACTTTGCATTATCATAGTAAATGAATTGAAATAGCATCATAAAACTTAACCTTTCATATTCCTATTCAGTAAATGTAATCTTTGATGAAAAATGGCTCAATATTTTAGAAATAAAGTAAAACCATCTTTAATTAAAATAGCATTCATGAAATATCATAAATAGCTCATCTATGTTGAATAGAACATGAGTAAAATTTAATTCTTAATAGTGGTAGAGTTTAGAATTGTCTTTAAGAGTCTTACAGAAACCTGAAGGAAACTTCTAGAATATCTGCAGAGCTCTGCCGAGTATTTTGTAACTGATCTTATTTGATTTCCCTGATATAGACACTGTAGCTTACCAATTGTGCCATTATAAATGCATGCCTTGCCTCTTAGAGCTGCTAACACAAACATCATTGATGTGTTTTTTTTTCACAAGCTATTTTTCTACCTTGGATTTTTTTAAGTTTTATTTGACATTTTACACATTTATGGATGCAAATGAATTTTCATCATTTTATGCAATTCACCTTATATTATATTTAGGTCCAGTGTATCAAAGTGAGTGGGAACTTTCAATGATCATGTCTTTGATATACAGAAAAGATATATAACATATATAATAATTCAAACTAAATCATCTAAGGTATTATTTCATATTTTAATCTAATACTTATATAATATTTTATAAAATAAACCAACTTTGCCAAAAATATTCCATATTGTCTTAAGCTTTTGTTGTTTTTTTTTTTACTCTAACCATTGTCACTAATTGTTAATGGTTGATGTAGAAAAGCACTCAAGGATCAAGTAATTTTTTTTCAGGACATGAAGTTCAGCCAAGGTGAATTATGTTCATCAATAGCAGAGAATAAATCACTGAATTAAAGTCTATTAAAGTCTAAGAGTGTCTGCTCAACTGGCACTCACATTATAATTCTTAATACAGAACTAACAATGCTAAAATAATTAAAGTAGTAAGGAACGCCAGGTCTCTGAATTGTTCACATCTCATTATTACTGAACAGATTCTAGCATGCCAAGTCACTATCCGTTTCAAAATAATGTTTTTTATATATCACCTATATATTATTCTAAATTGAAATAATAGCATAATGGATATATTCCTGTATTATTTTACAGTTATTGCAAAAAAAGAAAAGTAGAATCTATTCCAAGATAATGAAAAGTATAACACCAGTTAGAGTAAACATTGAGCATACGTACTGTATTATGGTAAAATTAAATGGAATGGGGGAGGAGAGCGGACAATACGGTCACATAGGAACTGTTTTGACACATGGCTACAGCTCTTGGCTGCTTATCAAAATGGCAGTTTGAACTCACCAGTCAGTCTGGTGAGAAAATAAATTAATTAATCCGCTTCAATAAAGATCAAAGCCTTGGAAACCATAGGAGAGACTCTCCTCTCCTCCCCACTCGGTCTATTCAAATGCATGAGCCTATTAGCATTCAAGCACAAAGTAGGGTGCAAGTCAAAAACATAATCCATTTCTATTTTGTAAAATACCAGCCACACTTCACAGACCAAACTTAAAATCTGTTGCTGTTCAATCTACCGAGCAGGCTTTTTCTAATAGTAATCATATAAAAAACAGTGACTATACACAAACAGAATAAAATACTGCCCATTGCTATGATTGAGACCACTGTTACCGCCTCTTTTTAAGTCCATCTCAGCACCAAGCTTCCTGTTGTGCACCAACCCTTCACTTTAGCAAGATTGATGATCTTCTCCAGGGACTCCCTCCTATTAATATATTCAAATAGGCACAGTCTCCCTATTCTTGCTTCTAAAGAACATCATGGCTGTGCTTTCTCCAAGACAGATTTGCTAGTTCTTCTGGCATTCTTTGGTCTATTCCAGTGATTCCCAAAGTGGGTGCCACCGCCCCCTGGTGGGCGTTGCAGTGATCCAGGGGGCCGGTGACAGCCACAGGTGCATTTGGGGGCGGTGAAAGGATAAAAGAAAGAAGAGAAGATTTAGAAAAACTGATGTATGTATTCCGCTCACAACGCTTAGTTTTTCTTTGAACAACGTACTGCACGTTGGCTGGGTTCCCGCACACTCCCTCACTTACGTTGAGGTCTGTGCAATGGCACATTGCTACTGTTCACGTGGTGCCACTGAATTGCCATTGCAAAACACGAGAGCACTGCGAGCATCGCTGCGGGCAACTGCCACTCATGTCATTGGTGGATCTCAGCGCCAAAGCCTGGAACAGCAGCCGTAGTACTGGCTACTGGCAGTACTATCAGCCGATTGTGGAGCACTCTATGAATCAGGAGATTTCCCGTAATTATTACGCGTAATATAACTCTAAGATTGTTGTGATATTGCGACAAGTTAAAGGTAATTAACAAATAGTGCGACTATAATTGGTGAGTATTATTTATTTAAATTGGAATAATTATATGCACTTTACAATAAATAATATCATGTTTATTTATGTCATTAGTATTTATTTTAGTTTTTCTTTATTACAAAAATATTTCCAAAAATTATCAAAAAAATATTAACAGTTCAAACTGTTGGAACCTATCTTACTATATTTAATTATAAAATATATCTATAGAGTTTTTATTTTTAAATAATGAGAATGAAAAGATCTTTATAATTTGACTTGCCCCAAATTTATTTTGACATACTGTAAATCTTTCTTTTTAATTGCTATTAAAATTAAAAAAAATTAATTTCCAGGCAGCAAAAAGTAATATTTTTTCTGGAAATGGGGCTGTGGACCAAATAAGTTTGGGAACCACTGGTCTATTCAAGCTTCTTTGCCATCATCATATGAACGAATTAATTCTCCTTCATCCTTCCTTATTCATTATCTAGCTCTCAAATGCATAGGAAGCATTTGGAAATACCATAGATTAGGTGAAGGCAAATCTCAGTAATAACTGATATCTCTTAATGGGAGCAGCTTAAAGAGAGACTTGACATCAGATTTGCCTGTTGCTTTGTTTCCAGACCTCCGCTTCCACAAATATTGATTGATTGTATGTAGAAGTAAAAGGAAATCCTAACTGACTTCAAAATTTTCCCCATTTCTCATGATGTTGTTTATTGCTCTGGTTGTGCAGTTTTTGTTTTCCTTATGTTGAAGTATAATCCATATGGAAAGCTGTATTCTTTGTGTCTTCATCAATTGTGCTGCAAGTCCTCTTGGTTTACAATAAGCAAAGTTGTATCATTTCTTATTGTAGACTGTTATTGAATTTTCTCAAATCATGATGTCACATCCTCCTTTTTTTTTTTGGTTTTGTGGGCATCACTGCCCTCTGGTGGTCATGGGAGCTACCAAGCTCAGCTCCTGAGAGCCACCACTGGATTTGAACCACCAAGCCCACAGGCCGTAGTCCACACTCAACCACTTACGCCACAGTGGCTCAGCCCCGCATCCTTCTTTATAGTCCAATTTTTGTTTTTTCTATATGAGCAAAATGTTTTCCCTAAATGAATAAATCTGATGAAAGCATGAAATCATGACAAATACCTCCCCTGATATTAAAACTTCCAGAATCTCCCCTTGCTCTGTGAAAAGGACTGCCCCTTGGTCTATATGTACAGGTCTCAAGCAAGCATAAGCAAGTGCTATGTGTCCATTTTTCAAACTATTAGTAAAGTGACCAGATTTTAAGCAGGACACGATTGACTGGGGGTGGGTGGGAGTTCTGGATTAAAAATTTGGTCTATATAGAGCAACAAAAGTTTTCATGGAACACAAAAATAGTATTGTAATATATTTATTTTAATTTTAAAATGCCACAAGATGTTGTTAAATTATTAAAAAGTGAAACATCTAGTCATCTTATTATAAAGGCAGTCAAATTAATTTGCATAGTCTGTCACACAAAGGCAAATGTGTTCCGCTATCATATGATTTCAGAGACATTCCTGATATCCACAGTAGTACCCCTTGTTCCATGCCCTCGTCATTATCCAGCTTGAATTTGTGGTGTTTTTTGTTGATGTAATTATATTCAGCAAAGCATTACTTGTGTGTGATTTTGGTAATTTTTTTTATGCTTCTGAACTTTGTTAGATCACTTTTGGAAATAGTGCAGCTATGAAGATCCTTTCATTTGCTGATCAGATCTTTCCTTTCTGCGGACATAGAGATCTGAGTTCCTTCAAAGTTTTATGCATTTGGCGAGACATCTTCATCGGTATTCCAACAATTCTTAGATCCCTGCTTTTCACAAATGCCTTCAGGGCAGCTTGAACTACTTCCTTCTGTCCCATTGGTTCTTGTTCCTGTGCTAACCAAAGAAATGGTTTAACACTGGCCAATTCTTTTTGAAGTTTCTGTGTTGTTCAGAAACTTCATTTTCCCCCTTAGTTTTAGTTTGATAAAAATTGTGTGTCTCTCACCATTTTCCCTAACACCAGATCCTTCCATAATTCATTAGCATATTTTGAAATCTTTATTTCTGCCCTTTTATTTTCTCATTTGTATCCTTCAGTTTAGCTGCAAGAGCAAGTTTAATAGCTTCTTTTGACATTCATTTTGTGTTTCTTGTCACTTTGACGACCATTTTTATTTTTCTTGATGAATGATGTTCTCAATGTATGATAATCTCACAAATTGTTTTGTCTTGGGTTGTTAGTTCTAATGCATCAAATCTATTCAGCAGAAAGTCTATAAAGTCAGGACGAATATATTCCAGGTCACACATGAACTCTCCTGAATTTATTTTCATATGTTGTCTTCAAATTGAACTTTCATAAGCAATTAGTGATTTGTTCCATAGTTGGTTCCTGGGCTATATCAAATATCCAAGCACCGCAAATTTCTGCATGAATTATTTCCACTTACGTATTCAGTTTGATTCCTTTGTGTGACATCAGACACACAATGTCCCAGATTCATGTGTATACTCTCCATATATGTTGAAATGTGTCATTTCCAGTGAACAGGCTATTGGTATTGAAAATTCTATCATTTGTCTTCCCCTGTTATGTCTATCAAATTCATAATTTATTTTCATTGTGCTTCATTTCCATTATCATCACCAAGAGTTATAATGCATATTAAATGCCTGTTGGGTCAATTTCAGACAAGTAGGTAAACTTTCTCAATTTCTCTATCTTTGTCAAAGATGGCTGAAGCATAATTTGAGTAATATTCCAATTAGCTGACTTCCTTGTTGATGTGTGGATATTACCTTATATCTGACAGCATTGCACTTTAGATTTTGAAAGATTCTTTTGGGTAATGAATGTAATCTAATTCCTCTTAAATTTATCACTCCTGACATAATCATAGAATTGTTTGATCAAATATGATCAGTAGTAGTCTATTTTTGCTAATTAATGTCAATAATATTGAGCTCAATCATTCCATTTCCTCCTATTTTGAAATTCATATTTATAAATGTAAAAAAATGCAAACAACCCCATTCCATATTTTTGTCATTTAGTTAGGTATAATACAGAAATGATGACTATGTCCTAACTATATTTATAATAGAAAGTGATAAATTAATATAAACTTCCTAAATTCAATTTTATTAATGATAAAAAAGATATTTTCCCACGCCACTCCATGGTCTTTAGAGCATGGCAAGGAGTTTATTTGATAAAATATTGTTATTTTATCTGATTATAATTAATCAGTTTAATTAGTGCTAAATTAAACATTACCTCTTGAAATTTTCTCCAGATATCACATCTATTCTAGCACATAACATCTTAAATCATAGTGGGGAGGCTTCCTTAAAAGACTTAAAGGATAGGAGTTGTATGAACCCCCAATAAAATGATTTATATTAAAAAAAGAGGGGGAAAGAGGAGCTTATATCAAGGGCTCAAGCAGAAAATACTTGGAAATGAATATGGCAACATATGTATAAATATGCTTAATACAAGTGATATATGGAATGTTATAAGAGCTACAATATTCTCCCAACAAAATCATTGGGGAAAAGAACTTACAGGATTAGCACATTATGATCTAGATCAGAAGTGAGTTGCTTGGTAGTATGATATATAGTGAGATGAGATCAAAAACTGTATACATGTAAATCTACATAGGTTGTACCTACAGCTTCTCTCTTATCTGCAAAGCTTATCATTTTGTCAGGGAAACAAATCACATTGATCTGTCTTGGTTGGCCTTGCCCCCAAACCATATGAGTTATATTAGTTCCTTCCCAAAAACCTGAGCTTTGCTACACAATCACAATTTTTTATCTATCTAATGTCAAATAAAATACCAATCACTGTCTTATTTGTGTTTCACAGCATAGACAGGCACATTAAAGTATATTATAGCAATATCACATATCTATTACCCATTATTTTTTACAGAAGATAATGGTGTAAGGGTTCGTTCTCATAAGCATTTGCACTGCTAGTCACCAATAAAATAATATCTATCAGTATATACATCCTGATGTTTGCTGACTATTAATCAGCTATTAAGTATCGCTTATTTTTCACTTTTAGTGACCAGATCATACTGTTTTTTGTCTAGCCTTTTAAAATATATTTTACAATGTAAGATTCAATACTACTAAATTACAATGTACCTTCACATATATCTATAAAGTTATCTGCATATATTTACATAGAAATAGATAACATGTCCAGATTAATATAAATATATTAGATTTTTATATAACCTTACATATGTATATATAAGCAAGATATAATGAGAGATTAGACAAATATATAGAAAGAGAGATAAAAACAGCATATTTAATTTTCCCTTCTTTTCTATCTTAAACACATAACCTTCCATCAATGCTAATAGCACTCTACATTTTACCTGCATGGAATCATGCTATTTACAGAGAGCATAGAATCTTTTTTCTTTTACTTATATTTTGTCATTTGGTAATTTTCTTATCCATTTATCTTTTTTACAATAATGAATAAATAGAGGGAAGCTAAAGAGTTTATTAGGTTCTTATCTCTTGTAACTAAAAGAGTAAAGCACATTCAGTAATTTGTAATTTCGGTCATTTATATATATTTTAAAGATGTCAAAGAGAAGATTATGATAAATAAGGGGCAAAAATGTCACCATCTTTTCCATTATTTTACACTAATATCAGTGTTAAAATTTCCTAAGTAGATATTCCTACATAAAAGTAAAACAACCTATATCATATATTTGAACTAAAAAATGTTTAGGATGCATAAAACTGACCAGAAATGTCTTAGGTTTACACAGTTTAAATTTCCATAAAATAAAATATTATCAATTTTATATATTTCAAGACCCTCATTCGTATATGGTGTCTTCCAAGAACAAGTTGCAGAGTGTAGGTTTCCACAGGACCGGAGGCAGGTAAATGGAAAGTCATGTGTGAGGACATGCTTCTTTTGCTCATGAAAGTTTCCATATGTGATTATCGACTGACTTATTCCTTACTTTTAAAAGTGTTAGCCCATTTATTTAACAAAGGCATTCTATTTTTTATTAAATGTCACATGTCGTCTACTATCTCCTCAGCTGAAAATGGAGAATGCATGCTTATTTGTTTTGTTTTATACGGGTAAGGAAGTGTGATTTCTTTATATGAAAAAGTATTTGAGGCAAATTAATACTTATAACCCATTTCTCATGTGTACATAGAATCCTACTACTGAGAAATCATCAGCTGTGTTTTGTGCTCATTTTGTACTGAGAGAATGTATTGCAATAAAATAGATACCTGACCACCGACTATAACTCAGACAGGTTTATACTCTGTTCCCCCCCAAAAGGCTATATAAATGCTGCCTACTTCTGATAAGAAATGAGCAGTCCATCTTCAAATGAGTAGGAGAATGACTTAAGTTTAATATTTTATTTAAATGAAGCACATGCCTTTTAAAAGTGATTTGATTAGGGGTTCTTACATCTCATCACAATCCATATATTCCTCCAATATGTCAAGCATATTTGCATATATGCCACTATGATCATTTTCAATGCATTTTCTTCTCACTTGAGCCCCTGATATCAGCTCCCCATTTCTCTCCCCTCCTTCTACCAACCACCCTCTTCATGAACCCTTGATAAGTTATAGATTATTTTTTCCATATTATACATCATTCTCTGTCACCCCTAACCCACACTTTTTCATTACTCGTACCCCTGGGAGGAGGTTCTAGTTTGATCCTTGTGTTGTATTTCTCCTTTCTCCCCCTCCCCCCCCCCCTAATCCACTTGATAGCTCTACTTACCTTGGTGCCCTCCAGGGGTTTATCTAACCTGGATTCCTCATGTTGTGGGCTCTTATTTGTAGCAGTGTGCATGCTCTGGTCTCATCCATTTTGTAAAGTAGATTGAGGTCATGAGAGTGGGGTGAAGAAGGAAGCATCAAAAAGCTAGAGGACAGTTGTGTGCTTCATCGGTGCTGAACTGCACCCTGACTGGCTCATCTCTTCCCGTTGACCCCTCTGTGAGGGGATGTCCAACTGTCTACAGAACATTCTTGAATTACATTCTGTTGAAAAGAAAAACAAGATCAAAGAGAATGTCAAATGGCAGAAAATACACCAACACTCGTTCTTGAATGTGGAGTAGCTTTAGTGAATGAAAACAGTTTTTAAGAGAAAGAGCAGAAAAAAATCACAAAAGGCAACTTGAGGAGACAAATCATCATAATGAACTTTGCAAAGATATAGAGTTACAAAAGACATGTTCAGCATCTCCAAACAGGAAAAAAGAAAAAGACAACATTGAAGTCTTGAATTGTAATTTTAATGCTGAAGGATTCGGTAGATAAAATATTAAATGATGCAGGAAGCATAAAAAAGACAGAAGTAATAGAGAGTTTGTGTTAGTCTGGGTAGACGAGAGAAACAAGTTCCTGGAGACACTCATTTGTATATAGGAGAGTTTCATATAAAGAGCAATTGTACATTTAGAAACTATTCCACCCCAATCCCATCAAAGGCCATAAGTCTGATACTTGGTCCATATTCTGATACTAATCTATAAAATCCTCTTCAGACTTATAAAACACATGCAATGCAGACAAATGCTGGATGCTCACAATCCAGTGGGTAGAAAGTCTGGATCAATTAGCATTGTAAGCATCTCAGCACCGGCAGGGCTCTCTCTGTGGCTTCTCCAGCTTCAGAGGTCTGCTTGCATCCATGTGGCTTGTCAAACTCACGACACTAGGGAAGTTCCATGTGTTTCATCAGCTGCATTGTCTCGCAGGGAAGTGGCAGAGAGAGAGGTGTCTCCAGCCACCAAGGACAAAGGACCACATTTTCCAGAATTCACAGAAGACCATGCCCACACGGAGGTCTCATTGGCTATGACATAATTGACAGGATAGACTCCACCCCTTCACACATCATGCTCTCAAATTGACACCAGATTATGTAACTACCCCAGAGTCAGTGTACCAAAAAGCACTGATTGACAATCAACCATTTTAAGAGACAACAAGGGCTCAAGAACTCATGGCTTTGAAGTAAGCAGCCTAACAGGCATTGGAGTCCTCAGTGAAAAACAAGGCCCCAGAATTGACAGAATACCAAATGAAATATTCCATACAATTATGTGGGACAGGAAGCACTCACCACTCCACACCAAAAACACGGGAAGACAACTGCATGAACATGCAGATGACGGTTACATAGGAATTCATTTGTATAACCATTCCAAAGAAAGGTCACCCCACTAAATGTGGAAATTATTAATAAGTACCATTCATAGAACATACTAGTGAATTATTGCTGGAGATCATTTGCTTAAATGCACATCAGTCTGTAATACCAATCAGAATTGTATAAAGCTGTTAGAAATTTAAGTTGGCTTCAGAAGAGGACTTGGAACACACGAGATAATTTTTGGCATAATGTACATTCTATTGGAAAGCAATCAATACCTGAAAGCTATCTACTTGTGTTTTATTCATTAATTATATGGATCATATCAAATAATAGATAACATTGAGAAGAATGAGAATTATAGAGCACTTAACTGTGCTCTTGCAGAATCTATACACAAAAAGGCAGTCTTTCAAACAGAACAAGGGGGTACTGCATGGTTTAAGATCAGAAAGAGGTGTGTCAAATGTATACTCTCACCTTAATTATTCATTCTGTATTCTGAGCAAAAAAATCTTAGAACTTGAACTATATGAAGAAAAATATGAAATCAGGATTGGGGGAAGGCTCATTAATAACATTTGATATGCAGATGATACAACTTTGCATCCTGACAGCAAAAAGAATTTGAAGTGCTTACTATTCAAGATATTTAAAAAACTACACCTTTCAGTATGGATCACAACTCAATGTAAATAAAACAAAAATTCTCGCAGTTGAATCAATAGAGCACACTATCGCAAACAGAAAAAAGATTGGAATTTCCAAGAATGTCATTTACTTGAATATGGAAGCAATATTCCAGAAGTTGCAAAATCAAAGTATGTATGGGTGAAGGGAGATATCAGACAGTGTAAGACATGAATACATAATAATAATTTATAAATTATCAATGGTCCATGTTGGAGGGAGGTGAAGGGAGGAGGGGAAAAATGGGGAGCTGATACCAAGGACTCAAGTAGAAAGAATGTTTTTAGAATGATGAGGACAACACATGTACAAATGTGTTTAACACAATGGATGTATGTATGGATTATAATAGTTGTTGTCCAAGCCCCTAATAAACTGATATTTTAAAAAGAAATCAAAGGGCGTATTTCACAAAGTAAAGTTGCTTTGTAACCTAAAAGTGAGTGAAGGGAGACAATGGTTTGCATAAGACATTAAAATTTTTTTTATAAATTATCAATGGTTCATGGGGCTGGGGAAAGGGGAGGAGGGAGAATGAACTGATACCAAGAGCTCCAATGGAAAGAAAGTGTCTTGAAAATGATGATGGCAACAAATGTACAGATGTCCTTGACACAAAGGGATACATATGCATTGTGGTAAAAGTTGCAAAATGATTTAAAAATAAATAAAAATATGATTGCTCTACAAAGAAACCTCTGTGCAAGACCTCTTTAAAGAATCAAAGAATTAAAAAATGCCACTTTGAGGACTAAAGTGCACTTTATCCAAGTTACGGTACTTTCAAGTGTCTTATATGCAGACAAAAGCTAGAGAATGCTGAAGGAAAATTGGAACATAATTGAAGCATTTGAATGATGGTGTTGACAAAGAATGCCGAGAATCCCAGGTAATGCCAGAAGAACAAACACACTGCGTCTGGAGGAAGCACAGCCAGAAGGCTTCTTAGCTGCTGGTACGGTCAGAGACTTTGGTTGGGTACTTTGAATGTGTTCTCACAAGAGGCCAGAGCCTTCAGAAGGACACCATCTCTTCTGAAGTTGAAAGACAGCAAAAATAATAAAGGTCTTCAATGGGAAGGGCTGACACAGTGGAAACAAGAAGGGGTCTAAACAGAACAATGATTGTGAAGATGAATCAGTGCAACACGGTGTTTCCTTCTGTCACACAAAAGGTCACTATAAGTCAAATCCCATGTTGAATCTTAGTGTTAAAAGGCACTAATATTTCATTTAGCCACCAATTAGTTTAATCACCAACTGTTGTATAATCCTTTTCTGAGATCACGCTTGGCATTCTTCAGGAGTCTCTTTTATATCTTATTCCTTCTTGCCTTCTTGTATATTTTTGGTCATTTTCCTTGTCATCCACCAGATAAAACTTTCTCTTTTTCATTGTTCTGCTTGATATTTTATTTTCCTCCAGACACCTAGTGTTTCTCAGATGTATGTGCTTGTATCTGAATACTAATGAATGCTATGTATTAATGTACACTTGGTTGCCTTTGGTTGTACGTCACTATAATGAGTTTGATTGTGAATGTCTAAAAGCACTTAAAGGAATGTGTATTTCTTTTATGTGCTTTCAAATAAAGCAATACTGCCTGTGCTAATATTCCCTCATGAATTGTGGGATGTCTAAGATTATGAACTAATGAATATCAGCATCCATTAAATTTCATTTAAATTAATTCTTTACTATTTATTGTGATTATTTGTTTTGCTGTTTGACTGTGTACTATAATCTACTATACTTACAATTATTTTGATCATAATTATAATTTAATGTCAAAGTCAAGCTAAACAAAATGTTCTTACACTGAATTCATTTTTCTTGAAAAATTTAAAATATGAGAATTGTGTTTTCTGAGTTGTGTGTGTGAGGTTTAGGAGGTACAAGGAAAGGTTGATCAGTGAGAGTCATGTGTGAACCAGGAGATAGGAGCACAAGCCTTATATTCAGAGTGCTGGGGATTTTGTGCATGAAACGAAGGAAGAGTCCAAATTAGGTGTGATTGAAGCAGGCTTTATTGGGAGCAAGTGGATGGGTTCAACAGCTTGTGGGGAAGCAAGCTGACGAAGCCATGCCAGACCAAAGTAGGGGGGGATTTCTTTTTTTTCTTAGGGGGAAATTTTTATACCCCCTTGTCGGTCCAGAAAAGGTCAGGCTATTCTTTGCAAAACAGGGAGGGGCAGGGCATACATTGCGGTTGAGTCGTTCCCCTTGTGGCCTTGGGGAGGGACAGGTTGAGTCTTTCCCCCTGTAGCCTTGTGCAACTGCAAAAGGTCAGGGGCTGGGCTGAAAGCATTTTGGGGA
The DNA here is from genome assembly GCA_004026705.1 of Nesogale talazaci. NCBI lineage: Eukaryota > Metazoa > Chordata > Mammalia > Afrosoricida > Tenrecidae > Nesogale > Nesogale talazaci. Next base: position 2,654 of record PVJH01001668.1, on the reverse strand, counting down.
AAGCAAAGGCTGCAGTTTAAGGGGAATGTAAGTTACAACAGGGGAAGAGCAGGGGCCCTTGCAGAACTCGGACACAGCGTCGCAAACAAATTTAACTAATTCACAGCAAACTTTTAAGATGTTTATAATTATTCTGAGTCAGCATTAAATTTTTACTTTATATTCATTGTATAAAGCTGAAAAATGCATATGGTTTCATATATCTTTTGATAGCCAGTACCATCAGCTTGTCTTTCCTTTTGGTAGTCTGTAGTACTATAATATTATTCATCAGACTCACAATTCAAATGCATCCATTCTTTTTCAGTCTTTCTAATTTAACATGCAATTTTAGAGTGCATACTGGTGATGACTCAAATTCCTATTTAATCCACAACTTAAATGCCAAATCTTACAGGAGACTTGGGGAGGTACTATCACAATCAAGGGCAAATCCTTTTCTTAAACTACAGAGACATATCTAACCTCATTTTTATCAAACACCAACAAGATAGTGAGCTGCTTTCCAGAAGGTTCCTAATTTGCAACCCATGCTGTTTCCACTGTTTTGGATACAAACTGAATGTCTAAATAACATTACATTGATTGACTGGAAAAGAATAGAACCCCTCAGGACTAGTAGGCAAGTTGGTTGTTGTTGTTGTTCTCCTCTTCCTCCTCTAATCGCTAGATGTTTTATGAATAAATTACATTGGCTATATTTTATAATATTACAAAGACAGTATGAAAAACAGACTAGGCTATTTCTTCTCATAATATATCTTCTGAAAGCCATACACTGCTTTTATCCAGCTAATTCTATAGAAGAATATCCCCAACAACATTCAATTTACCACAAAGTACTTTATACACCCTCATATTTAAATAGGGAATAGTTTGAAAGTAACACTATCATCACTACCATGATATGTATGATTCATAGTGTTGACATTATATTACCTCAACCCACTTTTCCACAGCTGACAATTTAAAACAATCTTGCTTTTTTCTGAAAAATATTAGAATACTACATATTATAAGAAATATATCTTATAGCATCTTTCATAAGTGAAGGATATGGTCATCTATATGTCCTTGACTGTCAACTTTACCCTAAAATTTTCCACACTTAGCAAACCCCCTTAATTAAATTCCAGATTGCTGCTGCAATTCAAATAGCTTTCATTAATATTTTCTCCATTTTTGGAAACCTCTTCAAGACATTTTCTTCTCTGTAAAAACTAAAATTCTATTTAGTTATGTGACCCCACATTTCCAAAATATTCCTATACCAGTTCCCTTTTCCTGCAATAGAGCTTGATCATAAATTATTCTCTCTAGGAGCAAAGTTGGGCTTCCTACTCCCACCAGGGCAGTGATGCAAAAAAAAAAAAAAAATTACTAGAGTATCTCAGGATTTGTCTCTTATTCTGATTATACCAATAATCTTGTAAGTATAAATCAACAGAGCCTATATAAGTGCCATGAAGCAGATAAAATAATAGAGCATAATATGCATACAATTATGATTTTCCATCTAGAATTACCATTGTTCACCCTTCATCTAGCATGCTTTCTTTAGTGTTCCATTTTAGACTATCCTCTGTAAAAAATTTTTATAAGCATTCATTCCAGTAGTCAAAAGCAACACACTGCACTTTAAAAAACACCATTTAAGGTACTATCTCCTTGTTGGAAAATAAGTGTCACTTATATCTTATATCTATTTTATTTGCTTCTATCTCAATACTCTTCAGGAAAGTGCTCTCCAACTATGTTATATGAACCATGCTTTCTGGCTAGTCAAGTCTATTTTATATTTTTCTTTTTACATGATAAAAACTAATAAGAAATTTCAAGTACAATATTGGATTTAATTTTCACAAGTAATATTTTGTATCTTATTTCATATTTCTTTAATGTAAAAGAAAGTGGATGAAAATAGCTATGGTACTTAAGCAATATTAAAATTTTCTGAACTTAAGCTCTATGGTTTATGCTATGTGAATGACTGTGATGCCTTTACATACAGATTATCTTGAAATGAAACAAATATGATATATGTAATAATACAGTTAAAAATTTCAGTGTTGGTTTTATGTAATATATTTGAAGGTGCCACTTTTAATGGTACTGATATTCTTTTTCTTTTTTAATCGCTTTATTGGGAGCGTATACAACTCTTATCACAATCTGTACCTAAGTCCACTGTATGCAAAGCACATTTGTACATTTGTTGCCATCATCCTCAAAACTTTTTCTTTCTACTTAGGCCCTTAGTATTAGTTCCTCCTTTTTCCACTCCCTCCCTGCTCCCCCCTTCCTTATGGACCCTTGATAATAAAATAAATAAATAATTTTTTGTCACATTGTACACTGTCTGATGCCCCCCTTTGCCCACTTCCCTCTTGTCTGTACCCCAGGGAGGAGGTATTAGGTAGATCGTTTTCTAAGATCTACCCCCTTTCTGCTCTACCTCCCCTCCACCCTCCCGGTGTTGGCCCTCTCACCACTGTCCCAAAGGGATCATCTGTGTTTTGATATTTTCAAACTTGAAAAGTAAATGGGATTTACTGTCATAGTTGTGATAGATGTGTATGAAGGGTAAAATTTTCATGATATATATATGTATATAATGCTTTAACTTACTTAATAAAAAGAAAATAATTTTACTT